>JASMMZ010000005.1:1836247-1954727 GCA_038502455.1 Anisogramma anomala | reverse complement strand
CCCCTTCACCCCCACCCCCACTCCCCTGACGACCCCACGTCCACCCCGGAGGAGGAAAGTTTCTCGCGTCTCCTCACCCAGACGCGCAAACGTGGGCCGCCGAGGGATGGGGCCGCGAGGACGGGGCCGCGATGGCTGCAAGGGGCGGGGAGCGCAGACCACCTGCGAGCCCTGCCACCTCCCCCCCACCCCTGGCGAGGCAAGCGTGATGGGTGCGGAGGAAACCCCATCCACCCATGAAAGAACAAACGCCGCTGTTGGGAGAGCGCAGTGTTTTCTTCTACTGCCTCGGGCACGCGAGACTTTGTGGGCTGTGGGTCCTGGACGGTGACCTTGGCTCTTACGAGTGGGGATGATGATGATGAGGGGGTTGCTTCTCCAGCGTTGACAGATAAAAGGACTTGGCTGAGAGAAGACACTCACATATACTGTGTCAGTTCCAACAACTGTTCCAGAAAGCTTGGTTGATGGGGTTATGGTACACCAGCTCATCCCCAAGGGCCTGCTTTGGCCCTCAGGATGATAATCACAGTGCCATGACCACATAGGAACATCAAGCATGCCTAAGCAGTTAAGTAGTAGGACAAGGAAGGAGGCACATATGAAATGGGGGACAGAAACATCAACACGTAGAAGGCAGTCGTATATCAAAGTACACACAAACAGTAGACTTTATGAAGTATTGCACTGGTCATTGAAAATAGCTGGAGAACTATGACCTGTCTATCTCGAAAACCATGTATGCGAGTAGAAAAAGGCTGTTGACTCCTCAAGAGAGAATCAAACACCTAGGTTGTTTCCGCCTGACCAGGTCCAACCAACAAAGATCTGAAAGAGGTAGTAGGACCAAGAAGGCCCGGGACCAAAATGGTCTGTGTGCAGATCCAAGTCAGACGAACAGTAGAGACGAAGTGCAGAAACCAACCAAGCCTTTCACAGGCTACCATGTGCTAAAGAAGCATTAATTTCCAGCTCTTCGAGAAGGTCATCAGCAGAAAGCAGGCAAGCTTTCAGAGACAATGAAAATGGCCAAGAGCCATCCACCATGGTTTTAAGATGACCAAGAAGACTCGCAGCACAGCAGGTAATTCGAAGTCTATCCCACAAAATGGACTCCGTGCAATGCGATGCAATGCAGGGCATGGGATGGCTCATGCGACATGGTGTGAAGGAATCTTCAGCATACCAAGTTCCATTGCATTAGTGCCATTGTCGAAGAAAACAAAGTCCAAAGCTGATTGAAGTCATGGAGGTCGTTGGTCATCGTGGAGATCCCTATCCTGAACCGAACGCCAACCCGAAAGTGAGCCGAATGCCGAACAAGAACCAAGGCGAGTAACCCGTTTGGAGCACCCGAGGGGATGCAGTGTCGTGCTATCGTGTAGCAGAGGCAGACTAGAAGAAGACACCCTCGCCGTTCTGAGGCACATTAGTGCCCTTGTAGCCGTTGGGGGACGTGCCGTGAACAGGGGTGCCGTTGCCAGGAGTGCCGTTGGCACCAGGAGATCCGTTGCGCGAGGCGTAGACACCGAAGCGGTTAGGGATCTGCTGGGGACGACCGTGGTGCTGGTTGCGCTGAGAGGTAGGAGCCAAGTTCTGGTTCTGCTTGCCACGCTGCAGATCACCGTGGCTCTGGTGCTGCATGCCGAGCTGGGGAAGAGAAAGAGAAAGAGCGATCTCAGCGCTGGGAGTCAAGGTTGAAGCAGCGCGGTCACCGTTGCTGGTGCCGTTCACGCCGTTGCTGCCGAAGTTGCCATTGCTGCCGAGCTTGCCGTTGCTGCCAAAGTTGCCATTGCTGTCGTTCACGCCCTTGCTGCCGAAGTTGCCATTGCTGCCGAACTTGCCGTTGCTGCCGAAGTTGCCATTGCTTCGGCCATTGCTGCCGTTGTCGTAGACGGACTTGGCACGGGGGCCGGCAGAGCGCTCCGAGATCTGACCCTGTGTGACATCGGTGACGGTCTTCTGATTGGCGTTAATGCGAGAAAAATCCATGCCTTCCACAGAGGCGTCGTAGGCGGCAATCTTGTGCTGGATCTTGCGACCGAAGGCGGTGGTCTTGATGTTCGGAAGCATAGGACGAAGAATGTTGACCAGGCGCTTCTTCATGGCCGGAGTGGCGTGCTCGATGGATGTCTGCACGACATAGTTGCCGAACTGATCGCGAACCAGCCCTGGAATTCGATCATCATCCAACAGCTTTCCCACAACCAAGCTCTTGCAGGGATCCGAGGCACAGCGGAGGCACTTCTCGATCACGTTGGAACTGAACTTGTGGCAGGACAGCTCAGCAACGTCGGGCAGGAACTTGACGACGAGCGAGTTGGTGAACATTGGCTCGTTGAGATCCAGGATGTACTGAATGACATAGTTGCCGAAGGGATCGGTGACCAGGGTGTCGGCGTGCTCGGTGATGGCCGCAATGAGCTTCTCCTTTTGCTGGCCCTCAGCGTGGTCGATGCAGCGCTGAAGAACACAGCAGCCATGACGGTGGGTGCCGACGGCGACACAGTCTTGGCTGACGGCATCAAAGATGAACTGAGCGTCATTGGAGTCAAGCTTGTTCAAGCACTTCTGGATGACGTGGTTGCCATTGAGGTCCTCGATGAGCTCGACAACACGGTCGGTAAGAGCGCCAATGACAAGCTGGATTTGCTCGCGGGTCGAGAGGTTCTCAATCATCTTCTGCAGAGCACGGGTGCCGTGCTGGTTGAGAGCCACGCGAGCCATGTCTGACGCGGCGTTGAAGACGAGGCGAGTGCGCTCGGCATCACTGCAGTACTCGAACAGTCTCTGGCAAAGGTAGTTACCGAAGGGGTCGGTCATGAGCTCGATGACGTGCTGGCAAGTCTCATGCCAGACGGTCCTAACCTGCTCAGGGTCGCGGGTCTCCAACTGCCTCTGAAGATATCGGCAGCCGTGCTGGTCCTTGCACATGGCGTAGATCTGACCACGGAAGGCCGACAGGGGCTGACCATTGTACTTGGTCATGGCTATGGAAATCGTTAGCGTGATTCATGACGCTGTTTGGGGGTTGCACTTGCCTTCGTTGTCTTGCTGACGGCGGGTCTGCATGACGCGAGTTTGGTTGTCACGGGGCTGAGCAGGATTGAAGAGGCCGGCATAGTTGGAATAGTCGGAAGCCGCGTAGCCGCTGGCTGCAGCGAAGCCGCTGCCGGAAGAGCAGCCATTGTTGCCGTTGAGGTTCACGCCGCTCATCAGGCTCAGCAGCGAGCCGGTGCTGCCGTTTGTACCGCCGTTGATGCTGCCATTGGAGGTGCTGGCAGGGCTCACGAAAGGAGCGGGGCCAGCCAAGGCAGCAGGACCGGTGTTGCCATGATAGCCATTCGGAGCGCCACCATAGCCGTGAAGGTTGGGGCCGTAGCCGTTGAAATTGTTGGCGTAACCGTTGGAAGCAGTACCGTAGCCGTTGGACGCGTTGCCGTACCCGTTGGGAGCGTATGTGCCGCCATTGTAGTAGGCGGTGCCAAAGGGCGGAACACCCTGAGCGATGTTGGCATTCTGAGACATGTTGGCCATGCCGTTGGCGACAGGAGCCTGGGATCCCAGGCCAAAGGTGGCACCCTGCAGAGGAGCACCCTGCATGGGACCCTGCTTCACGGTGGGGACGAAAGCATTGCTATCACCCTGCAGGACGGAGCCAAGGGCAGGGTAACTGGAAACGGCGTTGAGGTTACGGCCGTCAGCAGACAGCTCGCGGCTGTGACGCAGGGCGCCGATGGGAATGCGGCCCATGCTGGCGTTGTGGTTGTGCAGGTGCTGCTGAGCAGCATGATTAGGAGTCATGCCAGTACCCGGGCCCGAAACTTGCTTGAGGGTGGGAACGTCGCCGGTGGAAAAGGAGGAAGGCACAAGCTTGGGTGCAGTGGCGAGGATGCCACTGTTGCCATTACCGTGGGTGCTGGGGTTACCCGCCTCGGGGACGGCCTCAACAAACTTCTGCTGGTCGCCGATGGTCATCTCAGCCGAGTGGCGGTAACTGGCGGGTCGAGCACCACCAATTGTAGATGTCTCGGAGCCAACGGTCGACTGGGATTCGGAGGTCAGCATCTCCAGAAGGGCCAAGATACTCTTGTTTGAAGAGGAAGCTGAGTTGGAGTCGGAAGCGTTGGTGGCCTGAGTGCCAGCACGGGCGTTGTTGAAGGGATTGGTGACAGACTTGGAGAAGAAACCAATGGTGAGTTGACAAACAAAAATCGAAAATCAGGAGTATTGTGGGACTCGGAAGGATGGGGCAGAAACTCTGCACCATCTGAGATGGTGCAACAGTACAAGAGCTATAGGCTGCAAGAGATGTTCTGTACCTTGGGGTTTGGATCGGTGGGTCCAGAGTAAACAGCAGCAACCCCAGCAGCACCCACTCTTGACCGAGCTGCCCAAGCAGTTGACCACAGCACTTGCTGATTTTGGAATCCTCGGGATGCCCAGGACACACGGGAAGGGAAGATGCAGGAAAGGGATGAGAGGGCACAGCACTTACCATATTGGTCTGTCGGAGGAGAGACGAGAAGCTACTGTCTTCAGTGGTGGATTGAGCGTAGAGTTTGTCTTCTGGCGCACTTTCGTCGTCACGAAACAGAAAACGCGTTGTGTTTGCTGGATCAGGGTTGTCCGTGTCGTAGAATGCTGTACGAGATTTCGTGACTGGCATAGAATAACGATTGACTCTGGAGATTGAGGTTGAGGTTAGCAGACGACTCAGCCATAGTAGTGTAGTGGCGCTGAGTTGAGGAGAAGCAGTACATGAGGACGATGTCATCGCGTGTTGCTGACGAGGATACTCAGACGAGAGGATTGGCCATGCCAATTGACCACTTGTCAGAGGGGAGTAGAGATGGGTAAGGCTGAGACTGGACGTCCCGGGAGGAAGTAACTGTGTAGTAGGTAGGTTGATACAACCAAAGAGAGCAGACGCTCCAAGAGATCAGAGACGGAAGGGCTTGCAAAAAGGTCCAGGAGCATCAAGCACGAACTGCTCTCAAAATGGCATGAACTGATGAGGGTGGTAGGAAGGAAAGAAGGAAGGGAAAATTCGGTGGAGCAGAAACAGATTTGTAGTTGCAGATGACAGTGGATGGCATCCCTTCTATCAGCAGAGTGAGTGATAAAGTGACCATGGCAACAAGACAAGCCCCACAATAATACACGACGGGGCCTTCAAGGCGACATACATTCCCAACATCTTCACTTGCAGCGTTGCACACTGCAGGGTTCCACTCGGTTCTCCCACTCGTGCAGAACAGTCCAGGAAGGACCAGAAGGATCTATGCCCACAGCCTGGTGTCCAGCAGATCGAGCCCACCATGCCGCTCTGCAGCAGTCACCATGAAGTGACAAGCGATGCCATGCTGGCATAGGAGCCAGGTAAAATCAACATGGAATGGGGAAAAGGTCAACATACGCATTGGTCGCTCGATGGGACGTAGGGTCCTGCCGCACAGCCTCCTCCTTCTCGTCCTCGTCACTGTTCCTCCGCGCTGTTTGCTGCGACCATAAAGGCAGCTGGTCGTCGAAAGCGAAGCGGCTGAGTGGCACGCCTGACTGCGGCGATGCTAGGATCGAGCTAGACCGCGCAGAACGGCCCACCATGCCTGGGGGCGTCTGCAGGCTAGACAACGAATATCGATTTGCATTCGGTCGCGACAAGGGTGTTGGGAATCCCGTGGTAGTCTCGCCAAACTCCGGCGGTGTCGTCGGTTCGGACTGGTGTCCGGCCAGTCTGCCGTTCTCCTCGAGCATCTGTGACAGCTCCAGCTCATGCTTCTGTAACTCGGCATCGAAGCGGCGGCTCGCCTCTTGCTCATGCTTGTGCATCTCGGCGGTGAAGACGCGTTTCGACTCCACGAGCCTCTCAAAGTCCAACCGCTTCTTTTCTATCTGCTACGCTGTTAGCGGTTGCTGATCCAGCACATCGACAATCTTGGGCCCAGGCCTTAGGTGCTCGGGGCCCAAGCACCCTCTGGCTCCATTGGGGACAAGCAGCCGATATTCCGCCTTCTACTCGGGAGCAACACGCACCAATTGCAATTTCTGCAACGACTGGTCAAGAAAAAGTCAGCCAGCGTATACCCCAGAGCATCAACTTCCGTGACAAGGTGGACCAAAGTCAAATACGCATGGAGCCGGTGGTCCTGGCTGCCCGTTCGCACACTGACTTTGGCCGAAAAGTACAATCTCAATCTCACGGACGCCGCACGCAGCCACACACCTGGAACTCGTCTGGGCCACGAGGGCCGCCAATATTGGAAGACAGTGTTGGTACACGCCCCGAGTCAGCGGTGAATCGACGGGGCAGGTTGATTCGGGGGTCTTGGGCAGGCGGCTGTAGCTGCTGCTGCTGGAATGGCTGTGAGAGTCGACTACGCTGAGGTGAGGTCAGGGAGTTCATTGTGGTGGCATCGCTCCGGGGCGAGTGCTGGGCTCGGAATCGCATCTCATTGAGATCCATCTTCAACGCCGGCACTTCTGTTCATACAACTCGAAACCTGCTTCGTCTTTGTAACGTTCGTACACGGTGGTCGATTCTCGTCTACTATACTGTGAAGGGCAAGCATCAGCATCATGGTTCTTGGTGGTCTGGAGCAGTGTCGTCTAGGACTGCTGCTGACCCAAAGGTGGGGTGGACAGTGCAGGGCAGCAAGCACATGGCAGCAGAGGTGCTCTTTCATGACAGCCTTGGAAGCCCTCCATGTCGACCCAAGCTCACCCAAGCTTTGTGACAACCTCGGAAGCATTCCATGTCGGCCCATGTCGGCCCATGTCGGCCCAGGCTCATCCAACCTTGGTGACCACGCACGAGAGTGGTGGCCGAGGCAGATGGCGAGAACAATTGATGTCATTTGGGGTAGCAAACGGCAAGGAGAGCTGTTCCCAGCCCGGCCAGGAAAAAGAAGTCAAAATACTCACAGCTGGATGGAGTAGATAGACAACAATATGGCACACTTTGTGCCCCGGCGAGCCAGGAGCAGCAAGGGGGAAAAGAGAATCCAAATTCGTAGCAGAGTGTGAGAAGTTGCAAATAGTGAATGGAAGGCCAAATCAGATGGTCAAGTACATAAAAGATAGAGAGAGAGCTTAGGGAGGGGGATGAGTGGGTGGCACTCGTGGACGTGAGACTTGCCCCAGGAGGAGAGGATCAATGTATGTGCAAAGCAGGCTGTGGTGCAGGTTGCAGGAGGGTGCAGCACTGAAAAGCAATGAGCCGGCACCCAACCGGCACCCAACCGTGCTGTGCTGGCTGGCTGGAGGGAGACTTGGTACGGTACGCGGGGATCAGGGTCTGTCAGTGAAGCAGGACGCTGGGGACTTGGCGTACGCAGAGTGAATGATCCCTGGACCTGACGGACGACTAAGCAGATCGTCATATGCGGGGATCAGGGTCAAGTAGGACGCTGGGGACTTGGGACAGTATGCGGGAATCAGTGTCCATCAGTGAGTGATCCCTGGACCTGACGGACGACTAAGCAGATCGTCATACGCGGGGATTAGGGTCAAGTAGGACACTGGGCACTTGGGGCAGTATGCCGGAATCAGTGTCCATCAGTAAATGATCCCTGGACCTGATGGACGACTAAGCAGACCTTTGTACACTGGCTTCAGGAATGCTTAGGACAGTGTGTGGGGGGTCATCAGTAATCCACAAACAATCCTGACAACTTGTAGTAAGCAGGCTGGCTGGAGGGACGGTATGCGGGGATCAGGGTCAAGCAGTGAACAATCCTGGACCTGATGGATAACTATCACATCTTTTGCAAACACCATGCTATTGTGTGGTCCATCTACTCCGTGCCTCCAATGACACGGCCCAACTAGGCCCAACTACGGCCATGTTACTTATCCCTGGTCTTGAGCTGATACCCGCCTGGCCACCTCTTCCGTCCCATCAAAACACCTTACAGACCTATCTCAACGGTTCTAAATTCTAGACTGCTTTGCATGTATGTGGCTTGAAAAGCCTTCAGCCGCCTTGGGCGGTGAAGAGGCCGTCTGGATCTGCAGTACTTACCGGCTAGCCCAACACTCAAGCGGCTCTCCGATGGCCAGATCTTCTCAGACGGAGTGACCATGAACTGAAAGAATACCCTTCTCGGCATACTTGCCGTCATCGGGGCCAGATTGGATAGCCGTCGCGGTCTCTCAACATTAGCACTCCGGCGGTGGACGGCAAGTTGTACCGCGAACCCGATACGCCTCTTCCGAGTCCACGCCCTCGAAGCGCGCTGGCGACATGCAGAAGATCTCGGTGCATGGTCCGATGCCCGCCAGGTCGTGTCAGGCCGTTGTCTGCAGGAGCGCTACCCAGCTACCCACTGCACCCCTCCCAGATGCAGCATGCTTGCATAGTACCGAGCAAGATGGGGGTTCCTGAAACTCGCAGGTCCCGATGTGTAACCTCATCTGCCATGAATCTCGACACCTGCATTGGGACAAACTTTGCTGTGAGCGCCCGGCAATGCGGGAGGCGGGGCAACGTGTAGTGGCCCTCGATCAATTCTCATGGCTCATGCACAGCGAAGGCAACCCCGGCGTCCGATGTTTATTAGTACCTGCTGAGCCAGCTCATCAGGCTCATGTATTGTTCTCAAGGGAGGCTTGGGCGCTTCTACGACACACAGCACATACACCCTGCATGCTATACCCGCCCAATTCTGTTCTCCTGAGGCGAATAGTTGCCAAATTTTGCCTTCCGATCGTCGCACGGCCAGTGGCCAGTGATAGGACAAAAGGTTGGCCACGACATTCCGTGGGAGCGATCGACCCTGCCCTCTGCAGTTCCAGATGGCCAACGTCCTACATCGCACCGGTTTCTCGCTCTCGTATCTCGAATTGAGCGTCTCAGGAGCGGGCTACCCTATATGCCAGGTGAGGATTTACACACAAGCCTCATCCACGATGTCCTCGAACTCCATCCCGGATTCAACTGTTTGTTTACCGTGCAGTACCGTACCCCAGCCACCTTTGCACGCTTTCTGCCGCACAAATTGACCACATTGGAATCCTCACATCGCTAATGGTAACTTCGCCAGTCATATACTATGGTGGTATGGGTAAATAAATTCGTCTATGTCATGTGCACATGGTCCGTGCAGCCACCTTAACAGGGATGCATTCCATCCCTGTCGGTTCCCCACCGGGTTTTTTTGGGGGCACGGTAACGCAGTAACAACATGAAAATAATCTACTCGTTGAAATGTGTAGGCTCTTCGCTATTTAGCCGGCGCGGTTCGAGTTGCCGACGGAACATTGGAGCCAGAATGTTGCACAGGCTGCAGGGCCTCACACTTCAGCGTTGAAAGACATTCGGAGTACATGACAAAAATACTGCGGCAAAGCGTTGCTATTGCCCACATCTCGGGATGCTTCTTCATTTTCACTCCCGACACCGTCCATTTTCGACACCTGGCTGGCTTCAGTTGCAATGCCTGTCCAACGGTCCGCTGCACATTACCTTTGCCTCTCAATCCAGGCTAAAGAAGTGTAAGCCACCAGTTTCGCAGAATTGCAGTTGAGCCTTAGCTCCGTGCTCCGCCCGTGTACCAGACCCTACCCAGAGCTTGCCAGTATCGCCAAGGACATCGTAGATACAGTCTTAGTTGGCATACAATATAAGCACATGGCAAGTTCACTACAGGCTGATTATAACTTTCCAAGCCTCGTCAGTATGCAAATCGTCTCAGGACCTGCGGTAGTTGGACGCCTTTTAATTTGCCCCATGATTATATTGCATGCTATCTTAGACAGTATTGTTAGATGCCAATGGTTGTGCAGTACCGTACGTAGTACATAGCTAGGCTGTTTATACAGTGTTAACGCCACATACTCATACTTCATGCGTACTATGTACATACACTTGGCTTCAGCACTGCCTACGGGAGTCGTAGAACCTAGAAAGAGGCACTTGATGTCTGAAATATTTGATGTCTAGACCTCGTCTGAGACTACCAATGCTCCAGTATTCACAAAGAATTGGAAACTCACCAGCATGAGATGACTTGACTGAACAGACCGAAGCAAAGTGTAACGTATTTCGTCGAGTAACTTGTACATGTGCTGATATTGTATGGAGTACCATACTTTGTGCAGGACGCTCCGTACATAGTGGTTCATTCCCAAAACCATTGATGGGGATGTGACTTCGAATAGTACTAGTACATCTTGGATGACATGCTTACAGTTATCTTCAGATCAGCTTAAGATTTTGTGCCTAACAGTAAGGAGAGCATGCAACCCTTGTCACTTCCGAGTTTAGAGCCCCGCTAAGCTTATCGCAGCTGCCTTATCAGGGTGACTCTCGACATACTGCAGTCAGTTCTTGAAAAAAGTTGCGAGCATGGCATGGAGGCTTCAGGAATCAAACAGCACACAAGAATGGGATCATGCCTAGACACGCAACACTGGACGATGGATTCGAGGCCCTCCTCGAGCCCTTCTACAATGGCAAGAGCCTGACCGACCCCATCTCCACCAAGGAGGATAAGTACCAGCTGCTACCTGCCTTCCTCAAGGTTAAGGGTGAGCAAACAGCCCCGCGACTCTTTGCGCCAACTTGCAGTGACAACGTATCATCACTAATACTTGTGCCCAGGCCTGATCAAGCAGCATATCGACTCCTATAACTACTTCATCGAACACGAAATCAAGGACATTGTCAAGGCAAACCGAGTTATCCGCAGTGATGTTGACAGCTCCTTCTTCCTCGAATTCCTTGACATCCGCGTCGAGCACCCCACCAGAATTGATACCGGAGGTGCCACACGGGCCAAGAATCATGTCACGCCCATGGAGTGTCGCCTGCGGGACATGACCTACGCCGCTACCATAGTCATGGACATTGCCTACATCCGTGACAAGAAGAAGATTATCAGGAGGAATGTGCCGCTTGCTCGAATGCCTATCATGCTCAAAAGCTCAAAGTGCTACCTCTCTGGAGCCAATAACACGCAAATGGAGCTCATGAATGAGTGCCCCTTGGATCCTGGCGGATACTTCATCATCAACGGAACAGAGAAGGTCATTCTGATCCAGGAACAGCTGAGCAAGAACCGTGTCATTGTGGAGGCTGATGATAAGAAGGAGACTATACAAGCCTCCTGTACAAGCTCAACCCACGAGCGCAAGTCCAAGACGTACGTGGTGCTGAAGAAAGAGCGCATTGTCCTTAAGCACAACGTCGTTGTCGAGGACATTCCTATTGTCATTGCGCTCAAGGCCCTCGGCGGCGTCACAGACTACGAAATCCTGCAACTCGTCTGCGGAAGCGATGGACGATACCAGGATGACTTCAGCAGCAACTTCGATGAGGCGACGAAAGCTGGCGTGTTCACGCAGCAGCAGGCGCTGGAGTTCATCGGCGGGCGTGTCAAGATGGGCGCGAAGGCCAGGCCTCAGTTTGGCCCCGCCCCTCGCCGCAACGCCATCGAAGACGGAATCGACGCCCTTGCCAACATCATGCTGGCCCATGTTCCCGTGGAGGGGGTTGACTTCTATCCCAAGTGCATCTACGTGGCGCAGATGGCTCGGCGTGTGCTCATGGCCTTACACGATACAAAGCTGGTCGATGACCGCGACTTCGTTGGCAACAAGCGGCTTGAACTGGCTGGGCAGATGCTTTCGCTTCTCTTTGAGGACTTATTCAAGCAATTTCAGTTAAACCTTCGAATGCTGATTGACAAAGTGATCAAAAAACCCAACAGGGCTGTGAGCATCGATCCCTTGACGCACATTGAGTCTTCGGGCAGCTACATTACTCAGGGGATGAATCGAGCTATTCAATCCGGAAACTGGAGCGTCAAGCGGTTCAACATGCAACGTGCTGGTGTCACGCACGTCTTGAGTCGGCTGAGCTACATCGCCGCACTGGGCATGATGACCCGAATCAGCAGTCAGTTCGAGAAAACCCGGAAGGTGTCTGGACCCAGAGCCTTGCAGCCGTCCCAGTGGGGAATGTTGTGCACATCCGATACGCCTGAAGGAGAGGCTTGTGGCTTGGTCAAGAACTTGGCCTTGATGACGCATATCACGGTCGAGTCCGGCGAGGAGCCAGTCAGGAAGTTCATACTGGCCATGGACCCCGAGGTGGAGCCCATCCGACAGTTTGTGGGAGCAGAGATACACGCAGAAGGCTCCTACATCATTGCCGTCAACGGAACTCCCTTCGCCTTGACCAAGCATGCCAAGCGGTTTGCTGCCGTGTTCCGCACAATGCGCCGCCGTGGATGGGTAGACCCGTTCGTCAGCATCAACATGAACGTCCATCTCAAGACGATCTTTATCGCCACAGACGAAGGTAGAGTCTGCCGCCCGTGTATCATTGTTGAAAACAAAGCTTCGAAGCTGCAAGCCAACCACCTGCGACTTCTGCAACGGGGGGGGATTGGATTCGATGCCTTCCTACGGCAAGGCATCGTTGAGTATCTCGATGTGAATGAAGAGAACGATACGTATATCGCACTATACGAGGAGGAAATCGAGGAAGAGCACACCCATGTCGAGATCGAGCCTTTTACCATCCTTGGTGCTGTTGCCGGTCTTATTCCTTTCCCTCACCACAACCAATCTCCCCGAAACACCTACCAATGTGCCATGGGCAAGCAAGCGATCGGCGCCATTGCCTATAACCAATTCAACAGAATTGACACCCTACTGTACACCCTGGTGTACCCTATGCGACCAATGGTCATCAGCAAGACGATTGAACTCACGGGCTACGACAAGCTGCCAGCCGGCCACAATGCAACAGTAGTTGTCATGTCTTACTCCGGCTACGATATAGAGGATGCTTTGGTCCTGAATAAGGCGTCTGTTGACCGAGGATTTGGGAGGTGTCAGGTCTTCCGCAAGTACACAGCAGACATGCAGAGGTACGCCAATGGCAAAACTGAACGAGTCGGGCAGCCGGATTTCGACCCTGTGACCAGGCAAAAGGTTGCAAAACACGAGATCATCGACATGGATGGTCTGGCGAGGGTTGGCTGGCAGGTGCACAGCGGCGAAGTGATGGTCAAGAAAGAGACCCCTATCGACCAGGGATCCAATGTTCCTGGCGAGAGGGGGTCTGACGACTATCGCGACACATCCATCCAGTACCGTATTGCCGATCCAGCCTATATTGACAAGGTCCAGGTCACGCAGACCGAGAAAGAGACCGTTCTGGTGAAGGTGCAGACGAGGCAGACGCGGCGTCCGGAAATTGGCGACAAGTTCAGCTCCCGTCACGGGCAGAAGGGTGTCGTCGGCATCATCGTTGACCAGGAAGACCTCCCGTTCAGCGACTCCGGTCTCGTGCCCGATATAATCATGAACCCCCACGGATTCCCCTCTCGAATGACAGTCGGCAAGCTACTCGAGTGTCTTACCGGCAAGGCCTCCATTGTACAAGGAAACAAGAGCCTCGGCTACGGCGACGCGTTCCGCTCGCACCCGGTCGAGGAAGTCAGCAAGATCCTCATCGACGCCGGTTACTCGTGGGAAGGCAAAGACTACTTCACGTCCGGCATCACGGGCGAGCCGCACGAAGCTTACATCTTCAATGGGCCCATCTTCTACCAGCGCCTAAAGCACATGGTGCAGGACAAGATGCACTCGCGAGCACGCGGGCCCCGCGCCATCCTCACGCGCCAGCCCACCGAGGGTCGTTCCCGCGACGGAGGTCTGCGGCTGGGAGAGATGGAGCGCGATTGTTTGATTGCATATGGCGCGTCGGAGCTTTTGCTGGAGCGGCTGATGCACAGCTCCGACGGCACGAAACTGGATATCTGCCAGCGGTGTGGGTTGTTTGGGTACAAGGGGTACTGCCAGACGTGCAAGAGCACGCGAGAGGTCACGCAGATGACGATGCCGTATGCGGCCAAGTTGCTGGTGCAGGAGCTGATTTCTATGAATGTGGGTGTACGTTTGCAGATGGAGGATGAGTTTCCTCACCCGAGATAAACTGGCACTGGATGGAGAAGAGTGAATGAGGGAAAATGGGACGTATGATTGGCAATTCATGGATAGGTCCTTTCAGCATCAGCATCAGCGACCCGGCGTCTGGAGGCTTGGGTGGGCAGCTAATAGGCATGCTAGCTTGGTGACAAATGGTCTGTAGCAAATTACATGGACATTTTACTAACACTTTGTTGTGTTGACGCGCTTACAACGGTCTAAGAAAGGGGGATGAAAACTGTAACCAGAAACTGGCAATTAAAGTGGATAAAAAGGTTGATGTTGCATTATTTTAAACTTGACTACACAGGCAACGTAATATAATAATATTAAACCGTGTTGGAATAGTATTACATGCAGTGCAGTAGGTCAACTTTACTTACAGTAAAGTTGACCGTACTGCAAGTGTATTGCTTTGTGCGGACTTACCGCATTGGGTGCAGTACACTGCACTTCACTCTAGGGCACAGGCCAAGCAATTGGCCATACAAATTACAGTGCAGACCGGCTAGCGGTCTGCCAAACCTAGAACAATACATCCACCATCTGACCACGCAATACTACTGTTACTTCGACCAATYGAATCGACAACGTTGCAACGTCTAAGGCCTACCAACAAACCGGATAAATACTACGTGTTACATATTGGTAAAACATAACGCCCTTTTCTCTTATAACTAAAAACCATAAGGTTTATTAGGTTAGAATAGTAATTGCAAATGAAATGTTACTCCTTTTAGGCTCAATTACTCTATCATTAATAATACGTATTTTGTAGATATCTGCATAGAACCCCGTAAAATATATCTAATATAATCTAAACCTATAGGATATATAACAAAATTAGTCTTATTATATAAATATAAATAATCAAAGATGTATTGATTTCTTTTAATTAATAACAAAATTGTTAGAACTATTGTTCATTGCAATATAGTATTTTTACTATTAGGTATAAGCCAAGTGATAATATATGCTAATTAAGGTTCAAAATGGTTAGCGGTTTAACTAACTTAGAACTTAAATCCTCTACTTTATTATTATTATATATATTACTTTGATAAACAATTTGAATCAATAATATAACTTTATTATCATGGGCTAGTGCGTGGGCTGGTGGTTACCAAAGATCTAGCCCTGGTGGTTGCTATGTTTTTACAATGCTCTGAGTTATCCTGTTACATGACTGGACCACTCCTTTTTTATAGTTTGTAACAGCTCTTTAGTCCAGGTTTCTTCCTCTTTTTTTTTATCGAGAATAATAGATAGTATTCGATCGTTTTAAACGATAACTTAGGTTTAGTTCCTTTATATATTATTTTTGAATTTTTTTCTAACTGTATTTCAATTGTTATAAACGGTTATAACTTAGGGTTATTTTTTCCGATCTTTCGAACCTGGACCCCTAAGTCTTAGAATAATTACTTGACAAAAGTATTAGAAACCAGCTTCAAAATGCCTTGACAATGTAATATCACCAATTAACTATTTGATACGAATGGTTTACCGAGATTTTATGTATAAAATTCGTTGAATAAAATTGAATCGCTTGCAAATACGTTTTATATAAAAAATTAACGAAATACTAATATACTAGTTACGTTAATAAATATAACTCAATAACTTGAAGTTGTTACCAATATACCTACGTTTTTCAAACGACTTTTTTTCAAAATGTGTTCCATTTTTACGCCATTTATAAACAATGTATTTAAAAATGATACAATTATTATGTTACCTTCTTTCCCCTTCAAAATTGCGCTGACAATTATAATAATCCGAACTTTTCCAATTCTGATTATACTATTAACGGATTATTTAATGACGCCGGTATTTAATACATCAAATATAAACCTTTCCATTAACGGGTTAAGTTTTCTGAAATGAAAAGTCACGATATTATATAAATTGCGGTAAAACTAAAATTTATCAATATAAGAAAAAAATATTTTACGTCACTTTTTCATAATTAGAAGGTTTCGTAAAAACCGCTATAAAAAGTTACTATATTTACGATAACAACGGCAGTACTAATAACTCTAACGCTTTTATAATATTTTTTTCGTTCGTACTACTACGACTTGAATGTGGTAGAAGCCGTTATCGCCCATCTTATAAATTTAAAACAAAAATCTTTCAAACTGTTTTGTGTTTTCTTTAGTATTTAGGAAACCTTACTTATGAAATCTGGTGGTATAGCCTGGAAATCTATCGTTAAACTCGTTATCTTAAGAAAAATGATTAATAATACACTTGTCAACGTATTACTCCCTCTAAATATACCCATAAATCACGACGAATAAGTAGCCTATATTCAACTTATTAATAAAAAAATTTACAACCTCTTTATTGAACACACTAACACTAGTTACATTAATAATATTAGTATTAATAGTAAAACTCACAATGAGAATAATAACAACAATGTGTTTATTCGCAATAAATAGATAAATATTATTATATACGATTTGAATGCCTTTTGAGTTAATATATAATAACGCGTTACCTATGTTAACCACTGGAAACTATTCCGCTACAAATATTTTAGCTTATATTTAAGATATGATATAAATAGTTATCGTATTTATACCTATCTATTCAGTCCCGCGTAATGCCCGAATAACTTTAATATTAAAACTAATATCGGTATTTGTCTTACCCTAATCGACGAGTTTATCGACCTTTAAAAATGAAAGGTGTAACTCATGTATATAATTTCGTATAAAAGTTCAAGAGTTCTTAATTTAATCCGGTAGCTTAACCCTAACTTTGAAATAGCTTTCCATTAATAATACATTTACTTTACTATTATATTTAAATGATTAAAGCTTTAGTACATATAAATTATAAATATTTTAATATGATAAATATATTGGAATAGTAGTAATTACAGTATAGTAGGTTAACGTTACTTAAAATAAAGTTAACTATATTAAACTACAAATTCGGTGTATTATTTTGTAGATGGATCTACTTCATTAGCTGTAAATCAAGTACAGTATGCGGTCACTTGACATTAAGGCACAGACTAAGCAATTGACTATACAACTTACTGTATAGACCGGCTAGCAGTCTATCAAAACTAAAATAATATACCTAGCACTCAAGCATATAATACTACTATTACTTCGATTAATTGAATCGACAACGTTACAAATTTTGAAAGCTTATTATAGGAAGGTTTTACTAGTACTAATTAGTGCTTATTGAGCTAAGTACAGATAAGCTAAGTAAAGAAAAAAATCTACTTTCTGGTTATACTTTGTAAAAGACCAAGGTAGAGGAAAGATTTTTACGAAGGGCCTCTACTGTAACATCGGTTTTCATAGAAGTAAAGAAGACTTTTAGGTTGCGTTAGTTTTCACAGAAATTAAGAGGTATCGACGGTATCGTTATCGAAAACACTAAGAAATCTTTACCAAATCTCTTTTGAAAAGCGTTAAGATTAACCGCGAAAAATTTCGAACGAAAAGTTGGCAAACGGCTAAGTCAATACTACTACATATACTACTACTATAAAAACGACAAAGTCTTACACCAAATAAACAGAATAAACAACCCTCGCTTCTACCTCTTACACCAAACTTCTACCCCTATTTCACTCTTTTCTCATTTCCTACATTAATTCAATCGTTAAAATCGTTGTTTTAAACGAAAATATCAAATCACATAAAAAAACCTACGTGGCGCAATTCAATGCTAAGTCGTCAAGTTTCCACACGACTTTACACTAAAATATCAAATCCATACGCTTACAAACCACTGAATCCCTCGACCACCAAGTTCTACAAAAGCTAAAACCTTAAGATAACATCGACTTAAAAATATTTAAAAGCAATTAAAGCCCCCGAAACTGTTTTCTCTTATTATTAAAATGAATAATTTGAGATTAAGGATGTTGATGAGACTTTAATTGAGGCTTATCTAACTAATTGCATTAGTTAATATATTTTCAACGCGTATTTCAACGAAGATTTTAGCCGTAGAGTTCGCGCCATCTAAGACTTCAGTAAGTTTTTGAACCACTGGATATTTGATATGTGAAACATAATTCAACGTATGGTTAAAGCCAAGTTAAAGAAGGAGGTTACTTATTGCGGTATTTATATTCCAGAAAAAACTCTATTGAGATTAGCCGAAATCTTTTTCAATTGATTTCATGAGAAACACCTTTTAAAATCCTAATCCTCAAAATATTTGAAGAAAAGAAAAAGGCATTAAAAACCGTTAACACCTTTGTATACGTTCCAAAAGACTTTCTCTTAACCCCCAATTAAATTAAGCTTCTTTACGTATTAATGATAAAAAAACTTTTAATTTGCTCGGCAACCTAATACCTTCACGTGACAGCGTGGAGTACGCTTTTAGCGGAGAAAAAACGCGTAAAATAACGGTCGCCAACGCGTAAAAAAGTATTAACTTCGGTGTCATACGATTGATTAAACAAAATCATCAAGTCACTCAAAACACCTCCTATAGCTAAGTTCTCATTACCCCTTCACTCTTCACTTAAATCCGCTAAGTTCCTTAAATCGAAGTTTTTCATGGAAGGTAGGCTTATACGCGCAAGCCCGCTACAAATCCTACCATAAGTCTTTACCCCTCGGACCAGGAAATGGGAAATTACCTTTAATACTACGACTCAAAAGCTTTAAAGCTTAAATTGTTAGGAAATACCAATGAAAACTGGGATAAATATTGCGACGTTTTTTTTAAACCTATTAAATTGTAAATATTAATTACAGATTTGACATAGATTTAATAAAGATTTTAAATAATGTAAGAAAGCACAATGGAAAGCCTTATAACCTTTTCAACACGAAAATAATACCTTTTTTATAAATTTACAAGTAAATAGAGATCCCTCCTTCTAGTTTTCATTTACTATTTCCCTCAATCTTTACAAAACACGCTGAAAACTATTACCTAACCTTTTTAATACGAATAACAACCTTTTGTAAGATTTATAATAGTATTAAAATTTACTCTAAATATGATATTCACCTGAGGTAATATTATACAGACTAAGCTACCAAGAGGTGGATAATAATAATAACGGAGGAAAAATGACGAAATACCGATAAATTTATTGAATTAGATGATTAATAAACTTATATTATATTAATAAGTAATTGGAAAAGTATATGTTAGCGAAGCCACGCTTTACAATCGGGTATGGGTAGCAGCTATAGGAGTTAACAAGATTAAATACGCCGTATAGAGCCCAAATCCTACCTTTAAAAACCTTTTTAGCCAGTTATGGTTCTTTTTTACAACCGTAATGACATGTACGCCAAATTCGCTTAATATATACCCCTAAGCTAATAACTTTCGCGATGTGAATAAAAAAGATCGTATTATGGAATACTATGTTGAGCGCAAGTATAAACTGCCTTAGTATTCAATATTTAGTTTAATAGCTTCGGACTGTAAATCACAACTATACTGGCATTAATAAGGGCAAAATTTAAACGGACCTGCTAACCATAAGAACTATTATCGTGATAGTAGTAAGAGATGTTGCATCTATAATAAGTTCAACTATTAATGAATTCTTTATCCTTCGGCCGAATATAATGACAAACTGATAATATACTATATCCAATACTCTACTATTTCCAGGTAAAACTAATTGAATTATATTGTAAACTTCGAGGTTAAAGAAACAGCTAACGATAATAATACCCTTAAATAAGTCAAGTGGTATAAAGATATTATTTCTGGTACAGCCTAATAATTAGCTAACCATGCCTTCCTATATCGTTTGAGTAGCGAAAAGTTTTACCTTTACCTTAACTAAACCTTTAACTTCTTATATACTTTTAATCTTCACGATTGTTATGCAGACTACACGTTTCAAAGTATTATACCAGACATAGGATCAGCAAGGTACTAAATAAATGATTATTCGCAGTATGGAATATTGCGGAGGGAAAGCTGTTGGTAAGGACTAAATACTTATTCACGTGAAAAGGTAAGTAGAAGAGTAATTGTTAGATTGGTATAGTTGTAGTATAAAGTAAGATGATGATCAAAGAAGAAGCATCTAGAGGTACACGCCATAGGTGAGGACTTACAAGCTCTCGCCCAGAGCGTACCACTTTTGAATACCTTCTTTATACCGCTCCACGTATTGCCGTTCGGTCTGGAATGCCCATTTCAGACCGCTCTATGCATAATGCACTTTACGTCTTGCAAGAGTGTAACCTATAGTGTAATACGTTATCGTACACTCTGTAGGAGTACACCCTATAATATAGTGCACTATTATTAGGCCCATGCATACTATTTATAAGGGTATATAGTAATATCCATATAGATAATCTTTTCTTTCTTCTTCATATACCTATATCTTAGTAGCGAAAGTGAAGTTATAGTGATTTCGTATACGTAACCCTGTAATGAAAGTATGGTTACAAAGATCCAAATTAGTAGTTTCTATAGTAATAGTGGTGTTGTAATATTAATTGTAAAAGGTTTAAATTAGTAGTTTCCATAACGATAATGTGGTTATAATGATTTGAATTAGTAAGTTTTAGCTGCGGTAATGATTATAGTTCGGTTGGAATTAATAAGGTTTGGCCGCGGTAGTGTTTATAGTTCGGTTGGAATTAGTAAGGTTTAACTGTAGTAGTCATTATAATTCGCCTTTGGTTAATATAGCTAATTAGTAGCGATATAGTTGGTAATAAAGTTTTTCATAGTTCTTGATAGGGGTAGCTGCGTAGATATTATAGGGGGTAATTATATAAGGGTGATTGCGTAGAAGTAATTACGTAATTACGTATTAGGTTAATATAAAAAAATGTATCGTTATCGGTTTAGGCAAAACTTTTTTCTTTTCTTTTAGAGACGTGTAATTTAAGCTAATGCAAGTTTTAATTTCAATTTAACTTAACCTTTATTTTAAACAATTCATATAAATCGCTTTAATGGGTAGGTTACTTAACTACTACCTATATACCAACCTTTTCTTTAAATAGATGTCGCGTCAAAATAGGATGGTAAGGCGCTGTTTAGCACGTAAAACGCCGATACATTGCCGCCGCCATAGTCGTTACTACCGTTAGCAGCTCGTTATCATTTAGCATAATTTCCTCTATAGCTGTTACCCCGCCCGTTACCACTATACCACCACCTGTCGCCGCCGCCTCCTTCTCCTTACCGGCCTCGCCTACATTTACCGCCGCCGCCACTTCGCCCTCCTCCACCATTACTACTCCTTTTCCCGCCGCCACCACTACCTTTCCTTTCCCCCCTTTTTCTTCCCCCTTCCTTAGCTTTTAAAGGGAGGAGTAAAATACTTTTAAGGTTATAAACTATATCCTTTCCCTACGGGTAAGAATCCTATTATCCGTAAGAGCCCCTTTACACCATAAATACAACTTAGCGCAGTTATGCCAGGGTTTATATATCTTATATTTATTTATTGGTAAACCTTTAACCTCTTCCTTTTTACGTAAGGAGAATCAGGTGGATTTGTTCCATCGCCTTGAGCTTTGTATCGCCAGGGTGCACTGCGAGGCCTCTTTGAAGCATAAGGCGTTAAAGTGGCGTACCCGGGTCCGTAGTCCCGGGCCGTTAATAGATACGATTTACGTATCGTATATCGCGTCTGCGGTCGCGGATAAGTCCGTTAGCGATTGTTACGAAAGCGGGAGTTGTTTGGCTCGTTGCTATCGTTACGAACGAACTTGAAGCTCATACGCCCCCGTTTCGGTGGTCTTAATATCATGGGCCGAAGCTGTGTTACGTGCCCGCCGGCTTTATATGTTATGATCCAAGAACTAACTACAGGTTATGGAATGGGCCAGCGGCCAGCTGCGCCATTAGAAGCTTGATGTCCAACACATTAGGTAGTGAATATCTCTTATGTCAGCAATCTAGAGTTAGGGTTAACATACGGACGCATAAGATATGTTGGATATGTTGCTATCTAAGCTATCCAGTACTGAAGATGATATGAAGGTACGGATATATAAGGATATGGTCATCACCACACAGATAGTATTTCCTTTATAGTTCTTCAGTTGTTAATTTAAGTATTCAGTCTTAGTATATTCTGAATAGCCTCACGGCTTTTGATCATTACTTGTACGGTTGCGACATTGTTCACTCAGCATCTCTGCTACCTTTTTGATAACATAAACCCTCTAACACTTTCTATATACTCATGAGTATTTAGTGTGATCATTACATTATAATAAGTTTTAACCGAATTTTAAAAATTTCCTTTAGTAAAAATACAACGTTTGGGGCGTTCCGAAAAATAATCGCAGTCGTAAATAACTAAAATAAGCCGGTATTAACTAGTAATAAGTGATAACTCGTGGTTTAGGGAGTCGGCGGCCGCCGTTGCCACCTAGAAATAGGGCTTACGTATTTATTGTATAGGTAAGTTTAATAACGTTATTGTATATCGCCGCGAAGATGGTAGTGCCCCCTTTACGCCTTTGCCTAAGAGTATTCGTCGTAAGGCGAAAAGCCATATCATCGCTAACGTTAATAGCGTAGATAACGATAATAGCAGTGACGCTAATATAAAAGGGGAAAGTGGTGGGGAGGATAGTAGAAACGCGACGGCGTCGCCATCTCCCTTTAATAGTAAATAAATGCTTTTTAGGTCGAGGCGGCGCGCCCAGCTTTAGTATAATACGTTATACATTAATATTATATATTTTTGTAAAATAGTAATTGATGAAGAATAAATTTAATTCGAAATATGTATATAAAAAATGAGTAATATATTAAAAGTGGTGCAATTTTATAAATCGGAATAAATTAAAGAAAATATTAAAATATCCAATAGGGTTAAAGTGTGTAAAATAAAAGGTAAAAGTATATTAAAAGTGATTCGAAATCTTAAATTCGACTCGATAAAAAAATTCGGGTCGAAATATATAACGCAAAACGTAATAATATGCTGAAAGCGGCGCGAAATGGTAGATCCAAATAAAAGAAGAAAATAGAAGGGAAAAATAGGGTTTAGGTATATAAAATGAAGAGAGGCAAAATGTTAGGAGCGGCGTAAAATGATAGGGTTAGATAAAGGTACGAATCGGGGAATGACGTAAATAATGGAATTCGGATCGCTTTAAATCGGCGAAAGTGGTATAATAACCTATTACAGGCGTAAACCCTTTCTAATTATACCAATAAACAGCGTACTTGTCGATATAAACGGTTTAAACACTTTTTTTGTGGTAGCTTTAGTTATCGCGTTCATTAGTTTAAATTTTTCATCGATTTATCTTATTTCTCCAATTTTACGGCGTTCGTATAACTCGCGTAAAACTATGATATCGATCATTAACCGTTTTTCATTTGTAATACCCGAATCGAAAATTTTAACTATATTATAGATTTTCGAAGTTAAAACGTTCTTCGTAACCCTTTTGTACTTGGTAAAATTTTAATGGATAATATTTTCATAAAGCGTAAAGCCGTTCCGGGCCGGTGTTTTATTACCGAA
The DNA here is from genome assembly GCA_038502455.1 of Anisogramma anomala. NCBI lineage: Eukaryota > Fungi > Ascomycota > Sordariomycetes > Diaporthales > Gnomoniaceae > Anisogramma > Anisogramma anomala. Next base: position 1,931,314 of record JASMMZ010000005.1, on the reverse strand, counting down.
GACTAGGACAAAGCCTATTTATTAACTATAATCGTTATTATTAGCAAAAAAACCATTAATAAAAACAAATAGTTTTACAGTACGTATATCTAATGGTATAAACTCTAAACCGTGTTTTGAATTGAATATTTTCTATAAGAGGCGCTTGTTAAGCGTTTTGTATATATCGTTTATCGGGGTGGTTTGGCATTATGCGTCAACCAAAAGGTTAAATACCACTTTCGTTTATATTATAAAAGTAACTTAAGCGTTACGTACGCGTTGGTATTCGTATTCGTCAGCCCGTTTCATGTTATTTGAGACGATGAGGGTAACTTTGTCCAGCTGTCCTTCTTATGTAAGGCCTAAAATGACGTTTTAAAGACTAATGATATTATTATTAAAATCAATTATGTGGTCCTCCGTTAGGTACGTTTTGGGGTTCGCTTTTAAACGCGAAAAACGAGGCGTTTCATAACGTTAAATTATCGTCCGTTTACATGCCTATTAGTGTAAAACCCTTTGAGCGGTTTGTCCATATTAATAGGTATAGGTCGAAGGTGAAGTTAATTATCCCGAACCGTTTTTTTAAATATCTTTAATAAATGTTATACTAGTAAATACCGACTTTAGCTAAGCCGTAAAGTGATTTTATAATGCTTAAGATCGTTTTAGGTAAGTAGTATTGCCTAAAATCCTTTGGTATATTGGTGTAAATCCGTTGTTTAAGCCGTTTCTTAAATTGTGTGTATATTTATATTTTGTGTCTAAGTTTAATATGTAAGTTATATGGTGTGTTAAGGGAGGTCGCGAGTATAAAGATCAAGCGGTAATTAACTTGTTGTAATGTGTGTAATTATATTATAATATTCTTTTTGCCTTTATCGTTATATCTTTTGACAATTAGGTGGGTTTCTTCGTAAGGTTTTCCGGTTCTATCTTTAATTTCGTAATCGAAGCGGATTGGAAAAATGCTATAGTTGTTGTGGATAGCTGGATCGAAACGTTTAAAACGAAATACATTTTGGTATATTAAAGCTAAACTTTCTATTTGGGTAAATTATTTGAACATGATACTTAAGATAATAATAATACTCTTGTAATGAAGCTTTAGGCTTATCCTATAGTTTTTTTTTTCCTTTTACGTAATAAAGGAGTTCATGGTAAAGTTTTTGGGGCGTTTTTTACTTTTCGAGCTGAAGAGACGTTTTCGGTGGCGAGGCTTTGATAGGGTTAACATAAACGAGTCTTTTTGTTTGGCGTAAGCGGGCCGGAATCGTGTTTTAAAGGGTAGGTTAGAGTTGGGATCGATTTAAATTCGTCGTTTTAGGAGGTATTTCTTTAATGATTTTTTTTTTTTTTTTTGGTTTCGGGTCGCTTTTTGTTACCTTTTTTTCTATTTTCATTTTATTATCTAAAGAAACGAATTTATACCGTTTGGTAAATTAACGAGTATATTATAGCCGTTCAATCCGTTATTACTTTGAAATCTAGACTAATAATTTTTTTTTCCAACCCAAAACTTTAAATTATAATAATAAATTTATGACTTTAGTTTTATATGTATTATTCTTTATTGTTAACGTTTTAGTCACTTCGTTTTTAGCCTGTGAAAGACGTAATACATCCATAGCCTTCGCCATAACATTAGCCTTTTGTATTGTAGATGGTAATAGTGTAAAGTTTATATGGACTTTTAGGTAGGTATTAAAAACAATGAGCGTAAGGATAGGCCTACTTGGGTTAAAAGTGTTGTTAACGGCACTAACCGTTATTTAAAGGATAGATTCCTTAGAATTGGTACTTTTTAGTTCCTTCGATAACACCGTATACGTTTTTAAGCGTTTCGTAATACCGCTTATATTTTTTAATACCTTATAAGGCTTTTATTAGGATTTTCCAACAATTGTTACCAGTTATTCAAGTCTAAGTATACTACTCGGTAAAGTCGAAAGTCGTACTAATATTAAATATAATTTAATTTAGTGGTTTTAGTTACAAGTTAGATTAATAATTATCCAAAACGTTCTAATAGTTCATAACGAAAGCGTTTCGTATTAATTTAACGGTTTAAACTGATGTTATTGCATTAGCAGTGTAAAAGACTAGTTGGCTGTTAAAATATATAATATTAACAATTACTTCGTAGTTAAAATCCACATCGTTTGAAGGGAGGAATTTAAATCGTCGTAGTGCTTGTAAATAAAGTTGACACTTATAACGAAAAAAATTTGATAGCTTTAAGTGCGTCCTTTTTTATATCTATATAGTTTGCAGCATAAAGTAGGCGTAAAAGGCGTTTTGTAACCGGGTATTGGAATCGTCGATAAACAGTCCTTAATTCCGGTTATATTAAGTAAATAAACTTCACTGTACGTGTTTTGGTAGAAACTATAAGTTACCGAATCTAAGTTAAAGTAGTATAAATATATTATTTAAAGCGCGGACAAATTTAAGAATCGTATTTCGGACCTTCATTCCGAATTTATTTACACTGGTAAATAAAATTAAAATAGGGTTTTAAAGTTTATTACGTAAAACTTAACCAGTCCGAAACGCGTATTCATAACTATCGTTCTAAGTGATGACGCTTTGTCTTTACTAAATAGAATCTTTCGGTGTTTTCTTATTCGGTTTAGCTGAAATTTAGGAAACTTCGCTATAAGCGCATCGAATTACCGTTTTCCGGCCGTTAAGATTTCGGTTACATTAATATTAGGCATAATACCCTGGAATTTGTTGCTGTATCTGTTAGAAAGCGTGAATTACAACGTTATATAGGCATCGAATATTCTGTTTACGTAGTTTAAACTTGTAATATGTATAAAAAACGTTCTGTAAGCCGGCGAAGATTCGTTAGGTATTTTTATCATCCTAGGCTAATGAATAAGTATTATTATCCTTAACGTCTTTTTTACGGATATGTATTCGTATAGGTAAGCGTTAAATTTATTATTTATACCTTCGTACTCACCTAGGAATATTGAATAATCAGCTTTTATCTAATTGTCAAATATATAAACGGTTTAAAATTGTCGTTTAATACTTATTTTCTCGTAAACAGGATAGTTAATAAATTAACAGCCGATTTTACTATATGCGATATACCGCTTTTACAAACCCGCGAGACTTCATATGCTTTTTCGTAAGCATTGTTATAGCCTCGATACATTTCGCCTATTTTCGAAAGATCGTCCCTGTCATTTATTATTAGGGTTCCCTCCTTAATACCTGTATATTGGGCGTTCGTTTTGTCTTGCTTAAACTTTGAATTTTCTATTTAAAACGTGGTAAATAGTTTCGGTAAGGTTTACCTTAGTAATTTGGCCTTCAATTTTAATTTTATTAGCAATAAATATGAATTCAAAGCTCGTTTATCGACGTATAAATATTTAAAGCGATATCTTAAAACTTATATAAAAGGATTTTAGGTCTTTTTCATGTTGAAAAAGTGTAAGGTTAAAATCCAGATTTTTACGGCAAATTTTCGTCATTACTTAAATAAGTAGTTTATCACCCTTATATTCCGGTTTAAAGGCTATCTAAAATTTCTGTAACTTAGCTAATAGGATGGTAGAAATCTTTCATTAGTTTTCATTGGTATTCTTTTATTAGATTTTTACGGATTCTTTAGTTATATCAGTCCAATTTCTATCGTAAAGTTCGTAAATGATTTCTATATCGAAATAATATTTTAGTCGGTTATAACACTCCCAGAATATATCCATTTAAGTAAAGTGGTATATATACTATTCCTTAACTTACTCGTATAATATACCGGATAAAATAATATGAAATTGAAATAGTTTAATGTCTAATCTTTTACATTTATTAAGTATAACGTGTATTTCATTGTCAAGTACGTCGTACGGTTTACCTTTATAGTTATTATCCCTATCCTAAAGCCTGGAAAAGTCAATTAGCTTTATAAGGTCGTTCGTATTAGTAGGGAAGTGGTGCGGTAGGAGATTACGGCAGGGGTTATGGTTAACGGTTATTAATTCATAAAGCTTGTATTAATATTTTGCGCCGCTTATTAATTCTTAGAGCGGGCTGTTTTCTGTGTTTCAGCTGTTTCCATTATAGTCGATTGGGCTATTCTCGGTGCTTCGGCTGATCCCGTTATAGTCGAGCGGGTTATTTCCAATGTTTGGGTAACGGTTTGGTATTTGGTTTTATTTTATAGTATATATTGATGTAAGGGTATATTATACTAATATATTGGATAATAAATATGGTTGTTTTTCTTTCTCAGGGTTTCTACTCCTAATTTAAGGTATAGGTATAGGATAAGGTCGTCGTACATCTCGTCCCCGTCGTTCTAATAACAGTCTTTTTTACTTCGTAAGGTAACATCCTTTTACAAATTCCGGTAGGTACAAATTTTCATCCTCCTAATTTGGTACATCGATAAGTTGCATTATTTCGAATACGGCTTTTGTAAGGCGTTTTATCCTACCCCCTGGAGTATTAATGCCTTTAATCTGCAATTGGATCCATAAAGTTTTGGAATAGTGGGATCTACTATTTGCCATATATTTAACGTCCAGCTCGAAAAGATTTCATGGAAATTATCTAGTTAATCAGGAACCTGGACTTTCTATTATTAGTAGCTGAACATAACAGCTAAGATGTATGTATTTAACATATTAGATTTTAGTCTCTCGACTCGTGTATCGATGGTATTGTCCTATAGGCTCAAGTTAATATCGTGTATTATGGATTTTCTGATTTCCATATATTTAACCAAACGGTCGAAGTAAGCGTTAGCATCCCCTAATGTTATTGGCCTTGTGGATATGGATATAAGTGTTATAGGGTGATTAAAGATAGTAATTTCTGTATATACTTAGTTTGCTAGAATGGTATAAGTTGGTGAATTTACGCTGTAGTTGGATTTGGGTACATTAAAATTTCAAATTCCAGAGCGGTTTAAAATTTAGGGTAATTTATAGTTTAGGGAAGTTTAGCAAATATAAAGTAAATAAGTTAATTTAAACGATCGAAATAGGGTTTACTAACACTTGCTAGTGTAAATGAATTTTAAATGATACGCAAATAAGACTTAACTATAAACTAGTTAGGCGTCTCAAAAAAATTATTAGCGTTTGGTAATGTTATGCTAACCAAGCGTCTAGAAAAACCCAAAATTCATAAAAACTAAATCCAAAACACGTAAGACGAACGTAGGCAAACTTAAAACATACGAAGTGAATGTGGGAAAGCGAAAAAGGCAAAGGAGGTATAGGTGTGGTAAGGTATAATATATGATCCGGTGTATAGGTTTTGGCAAGCAGTCCGGATTGGTATGTCCTGGTCGCTCTTAGTGGAGCGAGTAGTTCGGATTTGTGTGCTGTAGCCGCTTTCAGTGGAGTAAGCAGTTTGGTTGCTTTGTGCGTAATCGCTTTTGCTGAAGCAAGCGGTGTGAATTGTCGAAAATTGGACGGGTCTTAACGAAGGGTTCGAAAACTTGGTAGTTTTGGCTTGCGTGGTTTGTTGCGTGATAAGACGTTTTCTAAGAAGTGCCCAGGTACGTCAAAGCATCAAATAAAGGTTAATGGTGGCGTAACGGGACTTTTAGTAGATAAAGCGCTAAAAAAGGGTTAATAGTATCGTACTAAAGTTTTCCTTCTTAAAGTCACTTGGTTTTTATAGTTTTTATACATTTTGGCATGTAATTTTTATGAAAACTAAGTGTTGGAATACAAATAGTTGGGATCATTACAGCATCCTGTTATAGGTATTTAACTTGTGTTTATCTTTTCTTTCCTAAGGTATTTGTAGTCGACTGGGTCAGCTATTAATCAATATCAGTAAGGTCTAAATTATTATTTACGTAAAAATATAAGTAGAAGAGAAATGGTTAAATTGGTATATTTGTAGTATCAAGTAAGATAACGATTAAAGAAGAAGCATCTAGAGGTGAATTCCACATATAAGAGCTTATAAGCTCTCGTTCAGAGCGTAACACTTTGGAATGCCTTATTTAAACTTCTCCACGTATTGCCGTTCGATCTGGAATAACCATTGCAGACCGCTCCATGCATGATGCATTTTGCGTCTTGCAAGAGTACAGCCTGCAGTGTGACACGTTATCGTATACTCTGTAGGAGTGTACCCTACAATATAGTGCACTACCACTAGGACTATGTATACTATCTATGAGGGTATATAGTAATATCCATAAAAGCACTATTATTACTAAGATTAATCGTTAAAAAGATAGCAAGGCTAAAGTTAGCTTCGGTTTGGGCGAACACATATCGTTACCAGGGACAACGGCAGTTCAAACTATTATTAGGTTAATTACATTCCACATCCTCAAGTCCAGTACCTCCTTTTTACTTTAATTGAAAGATATGAAAACCCTGAGCATTAATTTTAATATTAACTCCAATAAACCAGTCAAGAATAGCCAAAGGTTTCCCTTTACGTTTAAGTAAAAACATCTAGGATTTTATTTTCAAAACCCAAAGGAAACAATATTTAATTTGAAAGTATCAGAAATACGTGAACTACACCGGCAAATTAACTACCCTATTGTGAACAAGATATACAAAGCCATCAATTCTATAAAGCATAAAGATGTAGAATATTTTATTATGAAATTTATTAAAAATCTTCATTATCATCATTAAATACATACTTAAGTCGTTATAAAATTTAAGTTTATATTGAAAATTGTCAAAAACTATGATTACAAGATTTTCATTCACGTATTTTACTTAAAAAATAACCCTGGTTTTTCCGTAATTTACCCGCAACCTTTTTTTATAAAGTCGAATCTTTAAAGTTTTCATCAGTAAAATATATATAGGAAACATTAAAAATGCTATATATTAACACTTATTTAGACCTACTTAACATTATTGTTTACGATACAAATACTAACTTTGCGGCGGTAGAGTTTTAGGAAGACGTTAAGATAATAGGGATCCAGTATAAATAGGTGCTTGTGGAGGCTTACTAGAGTATTGGAAAGGTCGAAAGGGTATAATCACTAATTCGACAAGCGTATGATATTCTTATGTTGGATATTGAAAGTTTTACTGACTAAAAGGTATTCCTTTAGATAACAGTAAAGGGCCTAAACAATATCGTAGATCCTGATGGCTTAGTACCAACACTGCTGGTTTTTAGAACGTAACCACATTGAAAGAATTAATTTCTATTATCAGTAAGTACCTAAAGAGAGTTGATGATTATGTAAAAACACTGAAAAATCTACGAAAGAAATCGACATAGCTTTAAATAAATAACACCCTTAACACTAGGAATAGCCCTACAACAATTGAAGTCTTTAATTTACCATTGAGGAGTAAATTCCTGGTGTATCGGGAGCCCAAAAAATAAAATAGCCAATGAAAGACCTTAAGTATCGTTAACTTTAAATTAATTATTAAAACTGCTAACAGCTTTAGAACGTTACGAACTGTATAGTTGAAGACCTTCATTAGGTAAATTAAAGATAAGGAGTTTTAAGTTAAGCTGATAAATTAATACGACTATTTTAAACCTGTTATTGATAAGGTATTAAAACACTATCTATGCTACCGATTACTAGAAAGAAAAAAACGTTAAGGATAAGGAATATACACCGAGTCGTTTTTATAATACTGCTTGAATAAGTAAGAAAGAGAAGTATAACGAAGATATATCATTGAAACTTCGGATATAGGATATTATCAAGATTTTCGGTAAACCTTTTACAAAAAGCGATAGGGTTAATATTAATGATCTCTAAACTCAATAATTTATATTATTCGTACTTAAGATCAACTTTAATATTCACGACCCAAATATTACGATCTTTAAGCAGAAGATTATATATGAGGTTAAAGGTAAAATTACTTGGCAGCCGTACAAAAAGTTAGGTTTAATCGTTTAAAGCTACTATAATAAGGGTAAAGACTAGATTTTTACGTAATATTTAACGATTAAGAATATAATTTAACGTTTACATTTAATAGCCGAGATATAATATAAGTATATATATAGCTAACAACCGATTTATAGCGGATTTTTTTGTTAAAGTTACTATAGGAATCACATATCACTTACCCCTTGGGAATGGTGATACAGTATATTAAGGTATTTTATAGACGAATTAAAATAGACGTTTATTAGTTTTTTACCTATTAACCTTACTTTAAGTTAAAGTTATATATGAAATCTTTCATATACGATTTTTATTTATTGGTAACGTAAAACAAGAATTTCAACGTAATAACTATACAAATTAATGATACCCTTTTCGTCAGAATTGCTGGTTTTATAGCATTGAAATAGAAGACGATTAAGGATTGTAGGTTATGGAATTATAAGCAGGTTATGACATTGGCAAAAAGTAACTAATTTGATTTCAACGGATTGTTAATTTGTATGATTGATATTAAATCTTGCCTTAGTTTTCGTTCAAAGGGTTAGGGCGCTGATTTGATTATAATTAATAAGATCAATGTAGTTGAAGCTTAACGATATTTGGAATACCGCTCTTATAGTAGTTTTATCGTTACTCTATATTAACCGGAAGCCTTTTATGATTTATAGATTTCGGTATAAGTATAGGAAATAATAGATAAAAACTTTAAATATTTAAATTAGAAGTTTGAATGGAAAATACGGAATTAAGATCGAGGGATTAATATGGTTTCGATTAATTCGTTAAGGGTTAATTTAATCATTTTTACGGATGTCTTTTTTTTTGTAAATAACACCAATTTCTTTTTATAAATTAGCATTTTAATACCTTTCGTTAGAAAAAATAGGCAGGAAAAACAATTTAGTATCAATGATAAATTCATTTACTTAAATTTTGTTAAATGTAAAAGAATTACATGAATTATATTGTCTTTCAAAGTTCATAGTATGATGGCTGGCTTTAATGTAGGTTTAATACTGTGAGAAACTCTTAACGTTATTAATAGACAGATAGATATTTTTTCATTCTGGTGGTAATCTGTACCAATTCGAAGAGCTTCTTCAAATACCTTTTAAAACTCGAAATTATTAGTAAAAATCGTTTTATAATTGAGGTAATGACACTTCATGAAGCCTATGAATTTAGGAACATCTAGGAGTTCCGAAAAATCGATAGAAAGGATAATTTTATTGATTTTATAATTACGGTATCGTTTAATAATGTCTTTTAAAGGTTTATTGATAGTAATAGACTTACTATACGTATTCAAAACTACGTGAATAGGCTATCGGGCGAAGACAAGTTACTTTTTAAAGAATAGGAATATATTAGTAAATAAGAAGACCTTAAAAGAAATAATAATAGTAACTTTTTTGATTAGAACGGTTAAGTTAAAGGTTTATATAAGCCTGTAGCAGAAGACTTCTTTTTTAGAAATAGATAAAGTCAAACCTCAAAGCTATGTGGTAATTAATGGTAATTTGAGTTAATTTGAATACGAAAGTCAATTGAAATCAACAGGGGTTTAACTAGTTAACTAGGAGGTAATTTAGTATTAACCGTAAATATTTGGTCAATCATATCAGCGTATTTGTATAAAATAAAAAGCCGTTAGTGTTGGAATAGTAGTAATTATAATATAATAGGTTAAATTTACTAATAGTAAAGTCAACTATACTAAATTGCAAATTAAGTGTATTTTTTTGTATCGGAGCCTACTTTATTAGCTATAAGTCAAGTATAGTATGCACCCACTCTACATTTGGGCATGCGCTAAGCAATTAGCTATAAAAAGTTTTGTATAAACCGACTAGCGGTTTGCTAAACCTAGAAAAATACATCTACCACTTGACCACATAATACTACTGTTACTTCGATCAATAGAATCGACAACGCTGCAACGTATAAAGGCTTATCAAAGGCAAGGCCTACCAACAAAATAAATAATTTATCCGTCGGTTTAATTTACCGCGTATTTTCATTCTACCTTAATCATCAATCAAAGTTATGCTTTATATATTTTGAATGAATCTAAAACTTATTTTTCATAACTCAATCAAACCTTAATTTCGATAAATATCGATGTTCAATTCAAGTTCATTTCATTCTATACTTGTTTTACAACGCTAATTTGAGTAAATCATAGATAAAATACGAATGAGTAACTTACAATATTTCAATACATATATTGTTTCTAGGATTAACGGGTAACTATGACATATAAAATCAGTGTTTTGAACCGACGTTAAAAGAACATCAACTTATCGGTATCTCTATTTTTCTTATTATATCTCGTAAGGATTGAAAAATAAACTATTATTATGTCACTAGCTTCTATTTCCCTCGAAAATATTAACAGGACGTTAGCCACGAAAACATTCATTTCTGTTATTAATAAGATATCTGATACCTTTCCAAAATTCGCGCTACTATGACGAAACCTTAGGAAGTAAATTACTTTCTTACTGCTTCGAAATTAATTACGAAATAGTTATTTACAATAACTATTGAGGTTAACCTTTGAGAATCCCTTAAGGGTTATTATACGACATGTTACAAGGGAAAAAAATTGAATGTTACAAAAAACGTTAACCGAATTATTAAATTAGAATTATTGTTGGAATAGTACTACGTGCAGTGAAATAGGTCAACTTTATTGTAAGTTAAGTTGACTATAATAAACTGCAAGTTGAGCGTATTTCTTGTGTAGACTTACTGCATTGGGTGTAAGTCGAGTGTAGTACGCTGCACTTCACTCTAGGGCACGGGCCAAGGAATTGACCATACAAATTACAGTGTGAACCAGCTAGCGGTCTGCTAAACTTAGAACAATACATCCACTACTTGACCAATGTAATACTACTGTTACTTTGACCAATCTAATCGACAACGTTGCAACAATCTAAGGCCCTACCAATACTGATTAGTGCTTATTGAGTTAAGCCCAAATTAGTGAAGTAGAAAAAAAAAGCTACTTTCTGGTTACGCTTTATGGCTACAGCGGTTAGGGTAGAAATATTCTTGAGAAAGGCCTTTATTAGTACTGTGTCAGTCTTACAAAGGCAGGAAAAAAGAGAAGACTTTTGAGTTGTGTTAGTTTTATAACGGAAATCTGGAAGTTAGCAATAGTCTCACTATTAAAAACACCAAGAAATCTTTATGGATCATTTTTAAAGAAAAACATTAAGATTAACTATCAAAATTATTAAAGTTTAGCAATTTAGCAAACGACCAAGTTAGTACTACTACGGGTGTTACTACTGTAGAAAAACGACTAAGTCCCTGCGCCAAATAACCTACAATAACAAATAATCTTCGACCTTACCCTTTACACCAAACCTTTACCCTTACTTTACTTTTTTCACTCCCTTCCGCTAATTTAATCGTTAAGTTAGCTGCTGTAATCGAAGAATACTAAAAATCGACAAGACGCATTAAAAAAGTCACGTTATGCGATTTTACGCTTAATTTCTAAGTTCCTACACAACTTTAAGCCAAAATACCAAGTCTTATACAGGATAAAACCTTACGATGTCTACCGTAAGTACTTAATTCAAAGATATCACTGACTCCAAAAGTAAAGAAGCAAACGCCCTCGGAACTACTTTTACTAAGTTTTACGACAAAGACCTCTGGGTACTAAATGTCGATAAAAACTTAATAGAAAAATACATTACCAACTTCGTCGGCCATTATATCGTCAATCACAATAATATTGAAGACTTTAACCACGCCTTTAGCAATTTTCGTAATCGTTTTATCTATTGGGCTATTAATATATATATTTTAATCTAAAAGGGGGTTGAGTTAAGGATTAAAGTAGAACTTAAACGACATGAGGTTTATATATTACCATAAGTCACTATAAAGCTAGTACAAGAGCTTTTCGACCTAGCCTAACTTTAGGAATGCCCCTAAAAACCATATCCTAAATGAAAGGGTATTGAAAAACCTCACCGCCCTTATACACGATCTAGGGGACCTCCTTTTTACCCTTAATTAAATTAAGTCTTTTTACGCGTTGTCGATTAGGAATTTATTAACCTGTTTAACAGTCTGGCGCTCCTACATAAAAGCGCAGAGTACGTCTTTAGCGGTGGCAAAACACGTAAAGTAAAGGCTACCAAAGCGGTTAGAGGTATTAACGTTGGCACTTTATACTAGTTAATTGAATAAAATCGTCGGGTTTCCCAAAACCTTTAAATATTTAACCCCCCCTAGCAATTTAATCGACAGGATCTTTAAAAACCTTTCCCTTTTAGGTTTGCCTATATACGAAAGCCTAGTACAGGTCATACTATAGGATTTTAATCCTTGGGTTAAACAACCAGCAATTACCCTTAATACCATACCTTGGAAGCAATAAAGCTTAAACTGCCAGGAAATACTAATTAATACTGTGATAATTATTGCAAACTACCCCTAAAACTTATTAAAATAGTTGATATTAATTATAAACTTTTTACAGACTTTTCTAAGATTTGAAACGATGCGTAAAAATATGATGGAAAGCTCTACAACCCCCTCAACACTAATATGATGCCCTTCCTAAATATCTGGAAGTGAATAAAGGTTTCCCCTTTAGGTTTTTACTCACTGTTTCTCGGAATCCTTATAAGTTACGCTAGGAATTATTACCTCACTTTCCTTATCTAAGCTACCATATTTCCTGAGATATATAATGGTATAAAGAGTCACTTCAAATAAAATGTTAACCTTACGTAATATTATACGGATTTATCCACTATGAGATAGGTAACGATAATAGTTAAGAAAAAAAGAAGAGGAAATACCTATAGATATATTTAACCAGATAATTGATAAGTTAATATTATGTTAGAAAGCAATGGAGAAAGCCTACTTTAGTAAAGCCATACTTTGCGAGTAGGTAAGAGCAGCAATTACGGGTGTTAGCGAGTTCTAATACGCCTTATAATGCACAGATGCCACTTATGAAGGCATTTTTAGCCAGTTACGTTTTTCGTTTGCCACTGTAATGGCGCGTATACCAAACTCGTTTGGTACATATATTTAAGCTGGCAACTTCCCTAACGTAAATGAAAAAGACTTTGCGGTAGTTAATTACGTCGACTGTAAATACGTCTACGGGCGCCCTTAATGCCTAAATTCTGGCCTACCGGCTATAGACTAGAGGTAGTAATCACATTAGTATTAACAAGGTTAAGATTTAGGCGGATTTGTTAACCGTAAGTACTATCATCGTAATAGTGGCAAGAGATGTTGGATCTATGATAAGTCAAGCTGTTGGTTAACTCGGCACCCCTTCGCTGAGCGAAACAACAGAAAGGTAATATACTGCATTGAGTACCCTACTATTTTCAAGCAAGATTACTTGGATTAAATTGCAGACTTCAAGGGTAAAGAACTAATTAACAGCAATAATTCCCCTAATAAAATCAAGTGACATGATAATACTGCTTCTAGCGCAGCCTAATAACTAGTCAACCACTCCTTTTTGTGCCGGTTGAGTAGTAAAGACCCTTACTTTTGCTTTGACTAAGATTTTAACCCCTTACATACGTTTTACCTTCACGATCGTTACATAAATTACACGTTTTAAAGTATTATACCTGATGTAGGTGTAGTAAGGTATTTAATAAAAGGCTATTCAATGTACATATCATTATCAAGGGAAAGTACTATAGCTACTAAGATTAATTATTACTATATTAATAGAGCTAAAATTGGTTTTAAACCAGACGAACAACTATCGTTATTAGTGATAACGGTAGTTTAAATTATTGTAGAAGTAATTACGTTTTACATCCTTAAGTCTCTTACACTTTTCCCTCTTTATTTAAAGGATATAAAGACCCTTGGCATTAACGTCAAAGTTAATATAAACGAGATAGTGAAAAACGGCCAAAGGTTTCCCCTCGCCTTTAAATGTGGGTACTTATGGTTTTATCCTTAAGGCCTGAAAGCAGTGGTATAAAACTTAACGAAGTTGTAAATACGTTCATTATACTGGAAATTTAATCACCTAACCGTTAATAAACTGTATAGAGTCCTAAAGTTCATAAGGTATAAAGATTTGAAATACTTTTCTGTAAAAACGATTGAAAAACTTTATTATTATCGTTAACGTATACCTAAGCATCCCTGAAATTTAAATTTAGGTTAAAAAAGATAAGGAATTTAACTTCGAAATCTTCATAGATGTATTTTACTTAGATAATAAGTCTATCCTTTACGTCGTTAATTTCGTAACCTTCATTTACGGAGCTAAGTTTTTAAAGTTCCTTTCGGCAAAGGATACGTGGGAAACGCTAAGGATGTTATGAATCAACACATACCTAGTTCCACTTAACGTTATCGTTTACGGTACAGGTACCAACTTTACGGAGGTGAAGTTTTAAATTTTCTTAATATAATAGATATTTTATATAAATAGGTAGTTGTAAAAGCCTACAAAATATTGAAAAGGTTAAAAGGGTATAAGCCTTACTTTATCGAGCGTATAATATCCTTACGTTAGAAATTAGAAGCTTTACGGATTCTAAGGCACGTTTATAAATAACAGAAAAAGGCCTAAACGATACTATAGACCTTAACGATTTAGTAGTAACGCTACTGGTATTTAGAGTGTACCTACGTTTAACAAGTGAATCTCTACCCTCGGTAAGTACCTAAAAACGTGTTACGGCTTACAGTAAAGCTTTAAGGGAACTGCCAAGGGAATCGGCACGCTGCTAGGTTAATAATACCCTTAACACTAAAAACAGCCTTACAATAATCGACGTATTTGTTTTGTCATTATAAAGTAAAGTTTTCGTATAGCGGGAACCTGGCAAATGAAAAGGCTTATATAGGATATTAAATATCGATAATTCATAAATGGTTATTAAAATTACTCATAGTCTTATATTATTTCGAATTACTTAGGTCAAGACTTATATTTGAGCTATTAACGATAGAGACCCTTAATTTAAATGACCAAGTTAATACGAACTTTTTTTACTCATTATCGATTAACCGATAAAACGCCGTCAGCGTAAACGGCCCCCAGAAAAAAAACGTTAAAAAGGAGGAATACACGCCGAGTTGTCTTTACAATATCATTTGGGTAAGTAGGAGAATAAAGAATAACGGAAACTTGGCATTAAAGTTTCTAACGTAGTAAATTATTAAAACCCTTGCCAAACCCTTTAAAAAAAACTATAAGGTTGAAATTAATGGCCTGTTAACTCGAAGGATTGTATAATTCGTACCGAAAACCGATTTTAACCTTTAAAACCTAAACTTTACGATTTTAAGTCGAGGATTATTTACGAGGTTAAGGGTAAGACTATAAAGAAGCCTTATGAAAAGTCACATTTAATCATTTAAAGATATAGTGATCAAAGTAAAGACTAGATCTTTACATAATCGTTAACGATTTAAAAGATCAGCCAGTATTTAGTGATTACTTTAGTAACAAGTTTTTTTTAGCTAAGATTAAAGGTAAGTTTACGCTTAATAGCCGTAATATAACGCAGGTCTATATTGTTATGACCCAGATAACGGTTGGGTCAGGAAACAGGCCAGCAGGCAGTTGAGCCACTCAAAGCCAGGTGTCCAACACATCAGGCGGGTAACACACATCTCTTATGTCAGCAACCTAGGGATAGGGTTACGCCTAAGAAGAATCAGGACATAGGCAGCATAAGTAGGAGACCGCCTATGTCGCCTAGCAATATAGGCAAGTGATCCCAGACTGAAGATTTGGATATATAAGGAACACACTCTCTAGGCATTTTCTAGATTCAGTAGATAGCTCTTCAGTTATCAATCTAAGTATGCAGTCTACACATCTGAATAGCCTCACGGCTTTTGATCATTACTTGCATGGTTGCGATATTGTTCACTCAGCACCTCTGCTACCTTCTTGATAACATAAATCCTCTGACACCTTCTATATACTCACGTGTATTTAGTATTATCATTACATATATGTAGTTAGCAACGGATTTACAGAGGATCGTATTGTTAAAACTATTGTAAGAACTATGTACCATTAACCTTTTAGGTACGGTAATATGATATATTAAACCTTTATACGAATTAGTCAAAGTAAACGTTTAATGGGTTTTAACTTATTAGTTGCACTTTAAATTACGGTTAACGATAAAATCTTTAACTTACGACACATATTTACTAGTAACGTAGGAGAGGTATTTCGGTATAGTAGGTATGTAAACTAACGATATCCTTTTCGTTAAGACGGTTGGCTTTATAATATTAAAATAATGAACGATTAAGAACTTTATGTTTTAAAATTACAAACCAGTAACAATGTTAATGGATAATAATTAACTTGATTTTAATAGATCGTTAATACGTATACTTAGTGTTGATACTGGATTTAGCTTTCGCTAAAAAGGCTAAGGCACTATTTTGGCTATAATTAATAAGACTGATATAACCAAAGCTTAACGGTACTTGTAATAGCGTATTCGAGGTAGTTATATTGTTACCTTATAACAACCGAAGGCCTTTTACGACCTTTTAATTACGATAAAAGTATAAGATCCAGTAAAAAAAGACTTTGATCGGTTAAATAAGAGGTTCGAGACGTAAATACAAAACTTGGACCGCTGGATTGATATAGCCTTAATCGACCTGTTGAGGACTAATTTAATAATCTTTACAGACGGATTCTTGATAAATAACACCGACCTATCTTTATAAATCGGTTTCCTAATACTTTTTGTCAACGAAAGTAGGCGGGAAGACCAATTTAGTATTATCGGCAGCTTAATTTGATACACCTTTGTCAAGTATAAAAGGATTATACGAAACATGGTAGCTTCGAATGTTTACCGCAAAACAGTGGGCTTCAACATAGGTATAATATTGTAGAAAAAACCTTAAATTTATTACCAGGAAATTAAAAACTCCTCCTATCCCGGCGGTAATTTTCATCGATTTAAAAAGACTTTTCGAACATCTTTCAAAGCTCGGAACCACTAGCGAAGAACGCCTGATAATCGATATAATAACACTCTGTAAAGCCTACGAAAAAAGGGAGGTAAAAGAATTCCGGTGGATTGATGGCAAAGAAAATTCCGCAAATACCATAACGAAGGTAATGCCAAATAAAACCCTGGAAAGATTTGTAGAAAATAATGGACTAACTATACGTATCTAGGGCTACGTTAGTAGGCTACCTAGAAAGCCTAAATTATGTAACGGCGGTTGGAAATATGGTGGCAAACTAAAAGACTGCTAGAGAATTGATGATGAAAACCTGATTGATTGGTACGGTTGAAGTAGAAGCTTGTAAAAGCCTGTGGTGGAAGAACTTTTTATAGGAGTTAATAAACTCGAACCTCGAAGAAGTAAAAAAATTAAAGTTAAATGGAGTTGTTTTGCATATAATTGGGTGAAATTAAATATGGAAATTAATTGGAATTCACAGTGATCTGGCCAGTTAACGAAGAAGCAATTTAGTGGTGACCGGAAAAGATTGGTCAGCCACATTGACGTATAAACGCAAACTAAAAAGCCGCTAGTATTAGAATAGTACTACGTGCAGTGAAGTAGATCAACTTTACTGTAAGTAAAGTTGACTACTAAACTGTAAGTTGAGCGTATTGTTTGTGTGTATTTACTGCATTGGATGTAAGTCGAGTGCAGTACGCTGCACCTTACTTTAGGGCACAGGCCAAGCGATTGACCATACAAATTACAGTGTAGACTGGCTAGCAGTCTGAGAAGTCTAGAACAATACATCCACCACTTGACCAATGCAATACTACTGTTACTTCGACCAATCGAATCAACAACGTTGCAACGATCTAAGACCCTATCAACAATTATATTTATATATATATATTTTTAGAACAGATATACCCCTACTCTTTGTTTAAAAACCCAGAGGTATCCTGCGCTTTTGTATCGATTATTATAAATTCAATTTTATTACGAAAACAGACTGTTATCCTCTTTCCTTTATGAGAAAAGACGTTCGCAAATATTTCACAAATCAAATAGGTTACTAAATTCATCGTTAAAATCGGTTTTTACTAAATATATATTAAAAAAAACGAGTATAAAATTGTAGTCCGCACATGTTTTAGACTTTTTAAGTAGGTAATTACTCTTTTCAACATTTCCGGTATACGGATTACCTTTTAATAATACAATTGTTGGTAGAGATTTAGACTTTCCAACGTTTTCGATTCGATTGATCGGAGTAACAGTAGTATTACATGGTCAAGTGGTGGATGTATTGTTCTAGGTTCGGCAGACCGCTAGACGGTCTACACAGTAATTTTTATAGCCAATTGCTTGGCATGTACCCTAATGTGAAGTGAGCGTATACTGTAATTGACTTATAGCTAATACAATAGGCCTATAGAAAATAATACACCTAACTTACAGTTAGTATAGTTAACTTTACCATAAGTAAAGTTGACCTACTATACTACAATTACTATTATTCCAACAATTGGAGGCCTTTTAGTTTGTGCGCGTACGCTAGTGTAGTAACCAATCTTTTTGGGTAGCTGCTAAATTATAGCCTCGTCAACTAGCCAAACCCCTATCAATTCCAGTTTACTTTAATGTCAAATTACAACCATTTGCATTCGAATTAACCACATTTCCCTTTAATTACCCTACGGCTTTAAGGTCCAACTTTATCAATTCCTACAAAAGTTCTTTCTCTATAAGCTTATGTAAGCTTCCAATTTGACTGTAGTAATTAAAAAAGTTGGTATCAATTTAAGTAAATTTTCAATCAAGCCGTGTCAATTAAACAAATCGGCATCATCAGTCTCCTAACAGTCTTCCAATTCGCCAGCATATACCTGACTAACGCTACGTAATTTAATATTGCCGGACGGCTTATCAACGTAGCCCTCGATAAGTATATTCAGTCTATTATTTCCCATAAACCTCTTAAGATCCTCATTCGGCAATAACTTCGTTATAACGTTAGTAAGATTATCTTTTCCGTCAACCCACCGGAACTCCTCAATCTACCTCCCTTTATAGGCTTCGCGGAGTGTTATCACGTCGATTATCATGCGTTTTTCGCTAGTAGTTCCGAGTCTCAAAAGATATTCGAACAGACTTCTCAAGTCAGTATAAATAACCACCAGTATAGGAGGAATTTTTAGCTGCCTAGTGATAATGTTAAGTGTTTCCTATAAAGCCATAACTATATTAAAACCTGTTTCATACCTTAAACCTTTAAAGCTAACACGTTTCATATAATTCTTTTATATTTAATAAAGATCTAGTAGATCAGGTTTATGATGATACTAAACCGATACTCCTACCTATCATTATTAACGAGGGTTATCAAAAAGCCAATTCATAAAGATAAAACGGAGTTGTTTGTAAAGGATCCATCCATAAAACTTATTAACTTGGCTTTCGATAGGTCGATCGGGACTATATTAATCTCTTGATCCAGGTTTTATATCTGCTACTTAAGCCTTTTGTTTAGCCGGTTAAAGTCGTTATCTGTTGGATTTTGTGCTTGTAACGAAATGGATAGGTCGTAAAGAACCTCCAGTTGAAAAAAAGTGGCGATATAACTGTTACGGGTACGCTATTTCAGTTATCGTTAAACTTTAGTTACGTTAATCTTATAGATTATGGTTAATTTAGCACCTTAACCTTTAAACGAAAGTTGAGGCCAGAATTAATACTAAATATATGGATTAACTATTTGTTAAAGTCAAATTAAGTACTCTTCGCTAAAGTTGTAACCGGCTTGTAATTCCAGAATTTAAAGTCCTCGATTACTTATTATTTCAATACTACAAAGGTGGTTTTTAAATGAAAAAGGTATCGTTAATTTACGTACCCACTCAACCGAAGTCCTTTTCTTACATTAACAATAGGTACTAGTTGTATATTAAAGACTTTATATTTAGTCTTTATTTAAATACGACTAATATGTTAAAATATGATAAAAGCCTATTCTAGCTAATATGTATAGTGGCGTAATATATCGTATTATTTTCATTGAGGAGTAAATGGCACGAAATTCTTATGACAACTTTAGTAAGACGATCCGTTGTAAACTGGTTATTAATTACGTATATATTTACGTTATATTTCGGCCGTAAACGTCAATTTGACTTGAATCTTAACTAATATATTTGTTACTAAAACTACCATCAAACATTAACTAATTTTCTAAATCGTTTGCGACTACATAAAGATTTAGTCTTTACCTTTATTACTGTATTTTTAAGTTATTCAACGTGAATTTTTGTACGGCCGCCCCATAATCCTATCCTTAACCTCGTAAACAATCCTCGACTTAAAAATTATAATATTTAGGTTTCAAAGGTTAAAGTTGGCCTTTGGTACGAATTATACAACTCCTCGAATTATTAGGATGTTAATATCAATCTTATAGTTTTCCTTAAATAGTTGTTTGAAGGTTTTGATAATACCTTATATTTAAAGCTTTATTTCCAAGTTTTTGTCATTTTTTCCCCCTCTATTCACTTAAGCAGTACTATATACACGTTCCTGTGTGTATTTAACTTTTTTTATTATTCTTTTTCCTCTGATGTCGTTTGCGCTGGCGACGTTATATTAGATTGTTGATAATGGGAAAATGGAAGCTCGTATTAGCCCAGACGTTTAATTGAAATGCAGTCCTTGTTTGTTACTTTTATATAATGTTTAAATTGGGTAATAAGAAACGTTACGGAGCCGTTAACAATTTAATAATTGCTTTGGAGTTGATAATACTTAAGATTTTATATTTGCCCTCCCATTTACCCAGTTTCCGACATATGAATACTTCATTTTGTAGCGGTAAAGCAAGTACATTCATTATCGTAAAGCTGTTTCTGATATTAATAGCGTTGTTAACTTAGCGGTATATCGATTCTTTTTGAAATTCTTTTAATATTTTGCTGTAGGTTATTACTCACTTTTAGGTAATTGTTAATGGCGGAGATTCACTCGTGAGTCGTAGGTACGTTCCAAAGACTCATAGTGTTGTTATTAGGCTGTCAGGACCTATAGTATCGTTCAAGCCCTTTGGTGTTATCTAAAGGCATGCCTTTAAATACATAAGGCTTCCAATATTTAGCATAAAGATATTATACGTTTGGCGAAATAGTTTGTATAACCTTTTAACCTTTCTAATACTTTAGTAGGCCTTTATAGGCACCTATTTAAATAGGATTCTCATTATCTTAACATCTTCCTAAAACTCCGCCACCGTAAAGTTAGTACCGACATCGTGAATGATGACATCGAATGGGCAAAAATAAGTATTAATCCACATTATCTTTAACGTTTCCCACGTATTCTTTACTAATAAAGACTTTAAAAACTTAAATTTGTAAAAAGGGGCTACGAAGTTAACGATAGAAATAATAGGCTTATTTTCCAAGTAAAACACATTAATAAAAACCACGTTGTAAAAATATTTATCGTCTTTTAGTATAAACTTAAATTTGGGAGGGTTAAGGCATCTGTTTAATAATAGAAATAAAGCTTTTCGATAACTTTCAAAGTAAAGTATTCTACATATTTGTATCATACGGACTTTAGAAC
Source organism: Anisogramma anomala (assembly GCA_038502455.1). Lineage (NCBI taxonomy): Eukaryota > Fungi > Ascomycota > Sordariomycetes > Diaporthales > Gnomoniaceae > Anisogramma > Anisogramma anomala. The sequence goes on along the minus strand of JASMMZ010000005.1, from coordinate 1,909,875 downwards.
TTTATACAGTCTATTGATAACTAGGTAGTTAAACTATCAGCATCATTAACATATCTCTAACTTTATCAGATTTGATACTATTATCTTTAAGCCTTGAAGATAAAACTATAGGTACTTTTACTTGAAGTCGAAAGAAAACCTCTGGTTGTATTTAACTAGATCGTTGGCATTAACATTAATATTAACGCTAAAGATCTTTATATCCTTTAAGTAAAAAAAAAAGTGGTAGGAGATTTAAGAATATAGAAAGTAATCGACCTAATAACAGTTGAAATTATCGTTATCTTTAATGATGATAGTTACTCGCTTAATTCGAAACTAATTTTAGCCTTATCAACATCATTGAGATTAATCTTAATAATCGTAGTAATTACCCTTAGCAACACGACAAACCATGAATAGCCTTTTGTTAAGTACATTGTTGCCTTTATATCTGGCATAATACCTTAAAATATATGGTCCGCGTAATGATCGCGAAGGTTAAATGCTGGTAGAGCTTTAGATGTTGCAACGTTGTCGATTCGATTGATCGAAGTAACAGTAGTATTGTGTGTTCAAGTGGTGGATCTATTGTTTTAGGTTTGGCAGACCGCTAGCCGGTCTGCACAGTAACTTGTATGGCCAATTGCTTGGCTCGTGCTCTAGTTTAAAGTGGGACATACTGTAATCGACTTACAACTAATATAGCAAGCCCATACGAGACAATACACTTAACTTACAGTTAGTATAGTAAACTTTACTTATAGTAAAGTTGACCTATTACATTGCAAATATTAATATTTCAATACTGGCGGCTTTTTATTTTATATGTGCACGCCACTATAGTTGACCAATCCTTTCCAGTAATCGTTAAAACGCGACCTCGTTAACTGGCTAAACCCCTATAAATTTTAGTCAATCTCCGTATGAAAATGCACCCATTTAAATTAAAATTAACCCTAATTGCCGTTATTTACCCCACGGCTATGAAGTCTGCCTTTATCGACTCTTACAAAAGGTTTTTCCGTCATAAACCAATATAACCATTTGTTTTTAGCCGTTCCAATCAAACAAGTTATCATAATTAATTACCTAATAGTCTTCTAGTTTATCAATACATTCTCAATCGTTTTTAAATAACTTAGATTTGCCAGACGAATTATTAGCATAACTCTTGATACGTATAATTAGTCTATTGTTATTCAAAAACCTCTCTAAGGCCTTATTCGACGACACCTTCATCATGGTATTAACAGGATAGCCATTAATCCATAGAAAATCCATAAATCTCCCTCTCTATGTAGGCTTTACGAAGTGCCATCAAGACGATTATCAGGCGTTTTTGGCTAGTAGTTCCGAGCTTCAAAAAGTATTCGAATAAGCTCCTCGAGTTGGTATAAATTACCAACGGGATTAAAGAAATCTTAAGCTACCTAGTAATAAAGTTAAGGGTTTCCAATAATACTATGCCTATATCAAAGTCTGTAATTATACCATAGACTTTTAAATCTAGCACTTTTCGCATAATTCTTTTGTATTTGACAAAGGTTTAGTGAATTAAGCTACCGATAATGCTAAACTAATCTTCCCGCTTATCTTCGTTAAAGAAGGTTATTAGAAAGCCTATTTGTAAAAATAGGTCGTTATTATCTATAAGAGACCTATCTGTAAAGATTATTAACTTAGCCTTTAACAGGTTAATTAGGACCGTATTAATTCTACGGTCTAGGTTTTGTATCTACCACTTAATCCTTTTATTCAACCGGTCAAAGTTGTCAACTTTGTGATCTTATACTTACATCGCAATAAAAAGGTTGTAAAAGACCTTCTGTTGGCATAAGGTGGCAACATAGCTACCATATGTACTCTATTCCAAGTATCGTTAGGCCTTAATTACGTTAGTTTCGTCGATTTTAATGTAATGATCACACTAAATACCCGTGAGTAAATAGAAGGTATCAAGGGGTTTATGTTAGCAGTAAGGTAGCAGAGGTAACAAAGGTGCAATATCAAGAAGATGTTTGTTCGTGCTGTAGAATGATCACTAGCCGTTAGGCTATTCAGGTGTGTAGACTGAATACTTAGATTGACAACTGAAGAGCTATGAAGGAAATACTATCTATGTGGTGATGGCCGTGTCCTTATATTCTATAGCCTTTATACCATCTTTAGTACTGGACCACTGAAGTCACTGGTCGCTTCCTGCGGTCTTATGTAGTATCGACTGAACTGCTCTTCGGTCCTTGCGGTTCCAACCCTAACCCTGGGTCCTTACATAAGAAATATCCCCACTTGATGTGTTGAACATCAAGCTTCTAGCCGCTGGCCTATTCCATGGTCTGTAGTTGGTCCTTGGGTTATAACATATAACCAGATTAATACCATGGCTTTTTTAGCGAAAGTTAAAGCCGGTAGTAATATTGAGCATGCGAATTAACGATTTATTAAAGTCAAGTTAACTATTTTCTGCTACTATCGTAACCGGTTTGAAATTCCAAAACTTAAAATCATTAATCGCCTATTATTCCGATATTATAAAGCTAGCCGTTTTAATGAAAAGTGTATTTTTAATTAATATAACTATTAAACCCAAGTTCTTTTCTTACGTTACTAACAATTATAGGTCTTATATTGAAAACTTTATACTTAATCGTAATTTGAAGTACAACTAATAGGTCAGGAACTAATATAAGCCTGTTTTGACTAGTTTATATAATAGCTTAATTTATCGTATTTCCGTTCCTAAGGGTAGATAACTCGTAGTTCCTGTAGCAATATTAGTAGTACGATTCGTTATAAATTTGTGGCTAATAATGTGTAGGCTTACGTTATATTACTACCATTAAGCGTAAATTTACCTCTAATCTTAACTATTAAATTCGTTTTCAAGGCGACTACCAAGAGCTTGCTAATCTTTTCAATCGTTGGAAATTATATAAGGATCCAGATTTTGCTTTTATCGCCGTATCCTTAAACAATTAGGCGTAACTTCTCGTATAGATGCCCCATAATATTACTTTTAACCTCGTAGATAATTCTCGACTTAAAGATCGTAATATTTGGGTCTTAAAGGTGGAAATCGGCCTTCGGAATAAATTATGCAATCCCTTGAATTAGTAAGCCGTTAATATCGACTTTGTCCCTTTTTAAAAAAGGTTTACTAAAGGTTTTCTTAATGCCTTATAGTCGAAGCTTTAGTACTAAGTCTTAGTTATGTTTCTCCTTCCTACTTATCTAAGTAGTATTGTAAATACTACCCGATATATATTCCTCCTTTTTAATTTTTTTTTCGATGGTCATTCGCGCCGACGGCGTTCGATCGGCTTATTGATAACGGTTGGAGGAGGTTTGTATTAACTCGTTCGTTTGATTTTAAGGTATTTATCGTTAATATTCTTAATTTAAGGCTTAACCTAGGTAATTCTGAAGGATACTAGATAGTTAGCAGTTTTAATAACTACCTTAAAGTTATCGATACTCAAAGTTTTATATATGCTCTTCTATTTGCCCGGCTCCCGCTATACGAGGACTTCACTTTATAACGGCGAAGTAAGTATGCCGATTGTTAAAGGGCCGTACCTTGTATTAAGAGCGTCTTTGAATTAGCAGCGTATCCATTCCTTCTATAATTCCTTTAAAGCTTCATCATAAGCTATAGATAATTTTAAGTAATTACTAATGACGGAGATTCACTCGTTAGTCGTAGGTACTCTCTAAAGACCAATAACATTGGTATTGGGCCGTTAGGGCCTACAGTATCGTTTAAATCCTTTACCGCTATCTGAAAGCGTACCTCCGGATCCGTAAAGCTTTCAATCTCCAACACAAAGATATTATACATTCGGTGAAATAAGGCGTGTACCCCTTTAATCTTTTCAATACTATAATGGGCATTTACAGGCACTTATTTATACTAAATACCCTTTATCTTAAGATTTTTCTACAACTTCGCCATCGCAAAGTTAGTATCGGTATTGTAGACAACGACGTCAAATGATCACAGATACGTATTAATCTATAATATCCTTAGTATTTCCTATGTATCCTTTGCAGAAATGGACTTTAAAAACTTAGCTTCGTAAAAAGAGGTTTCAAAGTCAACGATGTAAAAACTAGGCTTGTTCTTCATGTAAAATAAATCGATAAAAACCTCGTAATTAAAATCCTTATCGTCTTTCAGTATAAACTTAAATTTTCGGAGGGCTTAGAAATTTACTAAATATTAATTACAAATCGTTTTAATAGCCATCAAGGTAAAGTACTCCACATCTTTATATCCTACAAAATTTAAAACTTTATATAATCTATTAATAGCTACAGTGTTAAATTACCGGTATAAATAACTCATATCCGGCTTCGTCAGATTTACTACCACTGCTTTAAGGCTTTAAAGATAAAACTATAAGTTTCTTCACTTAAATTTAAGGAGAAGCCTTTAGACGTTTTTAACCAATTCATCTACGTTAATATTGAGATTGACGCTAAGAGTCTTCATATTTTCCAAACAAAGAAGAAAAGGGGTAGGGGATTTGAAAATGTGGAACGTAATTTCTCCTACAACAGTTTAAATTACCGTTATCCATAACGACGATAGTTTCTTCCCTAGTTTAAAACCAAATTTAGCTTTGTTAACATCGTAACGATTAATCTTAGTAGCTATAGTACTTTCCCTTTATAATACCACGTATTGCGAATAGCTTCCTATTAAGTACTTCGTTACCCCTATATTTATCATAACACCTTAAAACGTATAATCCGCGTAATAATCGCGAAGATTGAAGGTATATGAGGGGTTAAGGGCTTAATTAGGGCAAAGGTAATGGTTTTCACCACCTAAGTGATATAAGAAGGCATAGTTGGCTAGTTATTAGGCCGCTTTAGAAACAGTATTTTAATACCACTTATTTTAATTAAAGGCATTATCGCTTTTAATGAGCTAGTCGCCTTCGAAGTTTTCGATTCAATTCAAATAATCCGGCTTAAAAGTGATAAGGTATTGGATATAATATATTACCTTTCTATCATTTCGCTCGGCAAAAGGGTATCGAGTTAACCAACAGCTAGACTTACTACACATCCAACATCTTTTACCACTATCACGACGAGAGTGTTTACGGTTAACAGATCCGCTTAAATATTAACTCCATTAATGTCAACGTAACGACTACCTTCAATCTGTGGTCGATAAGCTAGATCTTAGGCATTGAGGGCGCCCGTAACCGTACTTTCAGTCGAAGTAATTAACTATTGTAAGGTTTTCTACATCCACATTAATGAAATTGTCGGCTTAAAGGTATATACTAAACGATTTTAGTATACGCGCTATTACAATGGCAAACGAGGAACGAAACTAGTTAAAAAAACCTTTGTGGATGGAATTTAGGCTTTATAAAGCTTATTCGAACTCGCTAATAAACGTAACTGCTATCTGTACTTGTTCGTGAAGTAAGGCTTCGCCAACATATGTTTTCCCTATTACTTTATAACGCAATATTCACTTTATAATAATCTGGTTAAACATATTCATTAGTATTTCCTCCTTTTTCTTCTTAACTATTATCTTTCTCCACCTCATAATAGCTCAATTTATATGATATTACATAAGAGAAACTTCGTATTCGAAGTAACCCTTTATGTCGTTATGAATATCTTGGAACTTAGTTGTTTGGGTTAGGAAAGTAAGGTAGTAATCCCTAACATACCCTATAAGGATTCCGGGAAATAATAAGTAAAAACCAGGAGGGGGAACCTTCATTCACTTAAAGATATTTAAAAAGGAAATTATCTTCGTATTTAGGAGGTTATAAGGCTTCCCGTTATCCTTCTTTACATCGTTTCAAATTTTGGCGAAATCCGTAAAAATCTTGTAATTAATATGAACCATCTTAATAGGGGTTGGGAGCAGTTCTCAATAGTTATCCTAGTCTCTATTAATATTTCCTAGTAGTTTAGACCTTTGATCTTCCGAAACACGGTGTTAAAAGTAATTTTCAATCGCTTGGCCCAAGGAGTAAATTCTGGTAGTAAAACCTGTGGTAAGCTTTTACATATAGGCAAACCTACTTTGGAAAGATTTTTAAAGAGCTTATCAATTAAAGTATCAAGGGGAAATAGAGACTTAACTGTTTTGAGGGACTTCACTATCTTACTTAATTAACTGGTATAAAATTCCGACGTTAATTCCTCTGGCTGTGTAGGCGGCTGCTGCTTCACGTATCCTGCCGCCGCTAAAAGCATACTCTACATTTCCGTATAGAGGTGCTGGAATTTTAAGCAAATAAATAGGTTCTTTATCGTAAACACGTAAAAAGGCTTAATTTAACTGAAGTTGAAGGGAAGGTCTCCTAAAACGTTTATAGAGGCGTTACGGTTTTTCAATATCTGTTCCCTTAGGGTGTGAGTCTTAAGGGAATTACTCAAGTCGCGCGAGGTCGAAAAAGGTCTTTGCTAGCTTAGTACAGCTCTTTTCTGGCATGTAAATCCCTCTCTTCTTAAGTTATTTCTTTGATTTTACTTTAACGCTTTTCTCAACCTTTCTTCATCATTAATAGTTTAATTATCGAAAACGTCACCGTACTTATAAAAAGCATTATTACCGCGGTCAAGTTTTTCGCTTCTATCCTAATCAACTATATAATAACCGATAAAGCTGGTTAGGTGTTTTTAGGTTAAGTCTTTATTAACGTTTTATCCCCAAAGTTCGTTATTGTAATACTTGTCGAAGAGGAGTCCGAGGGCCTTAATTACTTTTTTTCAAGCGGGGTTGGTAATAGCTTTAAAGTAAGCGCTTACGGTAGCCATATTGGCGTTTTGGCTTGTGTGAAACGCGTAAGGGAAGGGACTTCGTAATCGCTAGGCGTGTGGATTTGGTGTTTTAACGTAAAGTTGCGTGGGAACTTGGCGACTTGGTGTAAAGTTGCGTAAAGTAGCTTTCTCGATGCGCCTTAGCTATTCTTAATTTTTTCTCTCAAAACAGCGATTTTAACAATTAAATTGGCGTAGGGAAAGTGAAAAAATTAAGGTAATAGAAAAGTTTTAGTGTAAAAGGTAAGGTCGGAGGTCGTTTGTTATTGTTAATATAAGGCGAAGATTAAAAATTGTAGGCCGTAAAATTTAGTTGCTTTTACAGTAGTATCTCCCATAGTAGTACTGACTTAACCGTTTTCCAACTTTCCAAACTTTAAAACTTCTAACAATCAATCTCAATGTCTTTAAGAAAGATCTGTAAAAAATTCTTAGTGTTTTGAATATTGATACCGTCGCTATCTCTAAGTTGCCGTAAAAACCGCTATAACCTAATTTTTTTTCATTATTTCCATGGAAACCGCCGCTGTTTGTAATGACCCTTCGCAAAAATATTTCCTTTACTCTAAACTTCGTTTAATGTAAAGCGTAACCGGAAAATATTTATTTTCTTTTAATTATCTCATTTGTACTGGACCTAATAAGCACTGATTAGTATTGGTAGGGCTTTAGAAATTATAATGTTATTGATTCGATTGGTCGAAGTAATAGTAGTGGATCTATTATTTTAGGTTTGGCAGACTGCTAGACGTTCTGCACAGTAATTTGTATGAAAAATTGCTTGGTTTATGCCCTGGTTTGAAGTGGGGCATACTGTACTCGACTTACACCCAATAAAGTAAGCTCAAACAAAATAATACACCCAACTTGCAGTCAGTATAGTCAACTTAACTTACAGTAAAGTTGACATACTGCACTGCAAATACTACTATTCCAACATTAAAAGTATTTGAAGGGTTAGGAACTTATTTAGGATAAAGATAAGTGTTGGAACAGTATTGCAATGGTATTGCATGCAGTGCAGTAGGTCAATTTTACTTATAGTAAAGTTAACCGTACTGCAAGTGTATTGCGTTGTGCAGACTTACCGCATTGGGTGTAAGTCGAGTGTAGTACGCTGAACTTCACTCTAGGGAACGGGCCAAGCACTTGGCCATAAAAATTACAGTGTAGACCGGCTAGCGGTCTGCAAAACCTAGAACAATACATACACTATCTGAATACTGCAATACTACTACTACTTCGAAGACCAATCGAATCGATAACGTTGCAACATCTAAGGCCTACCAATACTAATTAGTGCTTGATTATTAGGTTAAGCACAGATTGGCTGAGTAGAAGAAGAAGCTACTTTCCGGTTACGCTTTGCAATTGCGCAAAGTAAAGGGAAAATTCTCGCGAAAGGCTTTGAAGCTACGTCTACTGTTCACATGTAGCTAAAAGGAAGACTTTCAAATAAGTCTGCTATTCACAGGAATTAGAAAGTGGAAACGGTATTGTCATTATCGAAAATACCAAGAAACCTTCATTGGACTAGTTTTAAAGAAAAAGCGTTGAAATTAACCGCCTAAAAGTCTTTAAGTTAGCAAGTTAACAAATGGCTAAGTCAATACTACTATAAGTACTACTATTTTTAATGATCACACTAAATACCCGTGAGTATATAGAAGGTATTAGAGGTGCTGGTTGAACAATATCGTAACCGTGCAAGTAATAATCAAAAGCCGTAAAGCTATTTAGAATATACTGAGACTGAATACTTAGATTGACAACTGAAGAGCTATGAAGGAAATGCTATCTATGTGGTGATGGCCGTGTCCTTATATCCTATGGCCTTCATACCATCTTCAGTACTGGACCGCTGAAGTCGATGTCGCTTTCTTCGGTCCCAATGTTGTCGACTAGACCGTGGGCGGTCCTATCGATCCAAACCCTAACCCTGGGTGCTTACATAGAGAGATCCCTAGCTTGATGTGTTGAACATCAGGCTTCTGATGGCGCAGCGGACCGCTGGCCTGTTTTATGACCTGCAGTTGGTCCTTGGGTTATAGCACTATTGTAAAAAAAAACGACTTAGTTCCTACACCAAACAACCTACAATAATAACGACCTCCGACCTTACTTCTTATACCAAAAATTTGCCCTACTTTACTCTTTTTCACTCCTTACGCCACGTCAATCGTCAAGTTTTCTGCTTTAAGCAGAATTATCAAGTTGTACCAAGAAAACCACACTGCGCAACTCCATATTAAAACGCCAAGTCCCCACGCCCTCAGATCGCCAAGTCTATCACCACCAAGCTCTATACCAGCCAAATTGTCACAATGGCTTTAAAACATGCAAAACTCGACACTATCGACAACCCCTATTAAAAAGGAGGTAATCAAGGTCCTCGGAACCACCTTTATTAAACTCTTCGATAATGACTTCTAAATTAAGGAAGTTGACAAAAAATTTACCCCCGAATATCTCACTAATTACGTCAGCCACTTTATCCTCAACATCGCCCATAACGATTAAGACATGAGAATTAAAGCCTTTTATAATTATATCGAGTTCTTTAGGGACTGGAATTTAAATATGTGGAAAAAGATAGAAAAGTCGGTTAAAGTTAAGTTAAAGACTAACTTACGTTGACAAAAGATTTTACTACCTTTAAAAGTTGGTAAAGACGGCAACCTCGCCAACGTATTTTACGAGTAAGTTACAGATAAAAACCCCTAATAAACCTTAGCTAAGGGTAAAGAGGTTGTTAGTAATAACAACCTACAACGACCATATATACGTTCATAAGGACTTGTCCAAAAGTAATCGATAGTTTTACACTCCTTAAGCCTTTAAATCCACCAATCCATTAAGCAGGAGCCTCGTTGAACCCCTTAATACTAAAAGGATTATCGCCAACCTTTCCACGGCAAACAATACCAGACCTATTTCCCTAATCTCCTTAATACATTTAATTTTAACAGCCAAGTTAAGGAAGGACCAGATTTATACATAAGTTGACTATAGGCACGACTACAGGCTTTTTCCCTCCAAATTCGGCCAAAGGTAATTATACTGCCTACCAGCATTGATAATAACCTTAGTCCTTTCCCCAGCTAAGTAAAAAAGGTATTTACAACCAATATATAACACTTCCCTTTCGACGCGTCCTTATAAAAAATACGAACTATGCAACAATTACCACGTTCGTCAAGATTTGGGAGGGCAAAAAAAAGTATAACTGTAAGCCTTACAACCTCCTAGATGTTAAATTACGCTTATTCTTCAACATATGCCGCTAAATAAGAGTAAAGTTGCTAGGTTTTCACTCGTTATTTCCCAATATCTTTACCGGTCAAGCTTAGGATTACTACCTTCGATACCTTACAAATTATACATCTTTCCACGAAATCTACAATAATATAAAGAACTCCTTCGAATACGATATCAACCTTGCCTAGTATTATATGGACTGTAACATCATTAAGTGGTCTTATATATTGGATTACAAGAAAAAGTCGGAAATCAAGATATACCTTTTAAATCAAATACGAAATAAGTTGATGCTTTACTAATAGGTAATTGGAAATATGGAAGTTGGTGAAGGCACCTTACGTTAACAAATCTAATAATTAGTTATGAGTTATAAAAAGTTTGAATACGCCTTGTAATTCCTTAATGCTACCTGCGAAAGTTTTTTTTTTAGCTAACTGCGTTCCTCGTTGGCGACTATAACTATTCGAGTCTTCGGCTTGACTGATATATACCTATAAGCTCCGGAATTCAGTAACGAAAAAGATCCTTTTAGTTTTTACTACATTAAGCGACGGTATGAGCGACTCAGCAAGTACGGTTAATAAAGGGTCCAAACCCCTACCTAGGAAGGTAGGTATTTATTTTCTTTATGGTTTTCAAATCGGTTAAACGACTTTAATTTAAACGCTAAAAAATGTTGAATATACGGTAAATAAAGCTGTTGGTTAACACGCTATATTACCACTGAACGTGACGCAAAACAGGTGATATATTATACGTAATACCCCTTTGCTTCAAAATGGGATTATATGAAACAAGTTATGTAGTTTAAAGGAAGTAAAGTTAAGGATGAGGAAAACAAGTCGAAGGCTATTAGTCAACACGAAGATATTAGCACTAATACCAATACTAGTCCAGAAGCCACGTAATAACTAACCGAACACGTATTCCTATACCGCCTTATAGGTAAAGCCCCTTACTGTCGTTATAACGATAAAGACCTTGGCTCTACACACCTCTTTACCATTTAAAACCGGTACACGAAGTAAGTCTTTTAAGGGATTATGCCAGACACGGAGGTAATATAGTACTTAACAGGAGGTTATTCATAATACATCACGTTTCGAAAGGATATGAATACTTCTACAGAACTTGACTACGCGGATATTGGCAAGGCTAAAGTTGGCTTTAGCTTTAGGAAAGAGATATTTTACTGGAATCGACAATAGTGAAGACTATTTTTAGCTTTATTGTTTTCCATATGTTAAAATCCCTTACCTCTTTCCTCTTTTACCTTAAGGATATAAAAAACATCGCCGTTAACGTTGACGTTTAGACTAATAAACTGATATATATTAAAGCCGGTAAGGGGTTTTCACTTATCCTGAAGTGGTGGTATATTTGTTTTTATCTCTAAGAACCAAAGGTAATAGCGTTAAAGTTAACGAAGGCAAAACTTCGTTAATTATATCGTAGGTTTAAATACCCAGTAATTAATAGGATTTATAAGGTTTTAAAAGTAATTAGTTACAAAAATGTAAATCTATTGGTATTAAAGATAGTTATACATTTTTACTATTATTGTCAAATATACTTCTAAGCACCTTTTAGGTTTAAGTTTATGTTAAAAAAAAATAAGATTTTAATTCGGAAATCTTCATAAACATGTTTTATCTAAAAAACGAACCAGTATTATATGTCGTAGACTTTGTTACGGCTTTTTACAACTCAAGTTCCTTAAAACCATTACAGTGAAGGAAATATGAAAAGTACTACGCGCTTTATAAATTGACACGTATCTTAGTTTACTAAATGTGTTGATTAACGATACCGACACTAACTTTGCTACGATAGAGTTTTAAGTAAATATAAAGTTAATAGAAATTTAGTATAAATAGGTTTTTGTAAAAACTTATTAAGGTATTAGTAAGGTAAAAAGGGTATACGTACTCCTATGAAGGGCTTACGATATCTTTATATTGGAAATCGGAAGCTTTACAAGTTAAAACGTACGGCTTCAGATAACGGTATAAGATCTTAACGATACTATTAGCCCTAACAGATTTGTACCAACTTTACTGGTGTTTGAAGTTTACCTACGCATAACAGCTAAGTTGTTACCTTTGTTAAGCCCCTAAAAGCGTATTATGGTATATATCAAAGTATTAAAGGAACTGAGAAAGAAATTAACACGCTGCTAGGTTAACGATACCCTTAACACCAAAAACGGACTTTCAACAATAAACGTGCTTTTACTCCCCCCTTAAAGTAAAGACTTTACGTAGCGTAAGGCAGGTAAATAGGATAAACCGTATAAGATTTTAAGTATTATTAACTTAAATGTGGTGGTTAAAACTGTTAACAACCCAATAACTTTCTGAGTTATATGAGTTAAGTCGTACAAAAAACCCCTCAAGTTTGATAAAAAACCTAACGTCGATAACCCCCGAATCGAACTAATTAGTTAATTTAACCCTTCCAAGCCAACTATTAACAAGTTAATAAAACGTCGACGGCGTAAAAGACCACATAAAAGAAATATATATACTGAAAAGGAGGAAAATGGAAACTATAAGCCTGGTAAGGTACATATAAATGGCATGAGTATCTTAAAAAGAAACGTTTAATGGAAAACTTGCTTTGAAACTACATATCGAAGGTATTATTAATATACCGAGTAAGCCTTTTAAGGAAAGTAACTAAGTGAAAATTAACGGTCTTTTATCATGAGGAGTTATACAATTTATACCGTTAAGACATTTTAAAGGCTAAAATTATATTATTTTTAAATCGAGGATAATTTACGGAGTTAAAGGTAAAACCACGGATCGGCCGTACGAAAAGTTACAACCAATCGCCTAAAGATACTGTAATAAAGGTAAGGATTCAATCTTTACTTAATCGCCTATAATTTAAAAGATTAACTACCGTTTAATCGTCGTTATTACTACCAGTTTGACTACTGGCGTAAAGGGTTATTTTACACTTAATGGCCGGGATATCACGTAATCGTATACGTAGTTTACTACCGATATTCAACGAATTATATTACTGGAATTACCACAATAATTAAGGGACAAGTTTCCGGCTAATCCGATAATAAACTGTATCAAGTCTTTATACAGATTAGCTAAGACTAACGTTCACTGGTTTTTAACGTATTAGGTATACTTTAAAAACGTTTTGGGTATAAAAACTTTAAAATTTAACTCGTACATATTAATTACAAAGGGTAAAGATTTTGGTATCGTAGGTATATAAATTAACGATACCCTTTTTTCCAGCGATGCTGAATTTGTAACGGCGGAATAACGTGTTATCGAAAAATTAGGCTTTTAAAAGTGTAAGATAGTTAAAACGTTAGTTAATGGTATACAACTTAACTTTAACCGATAGTTACTCCGTATACATGGTATTAAGGCTAAAAGCGCCACTCATGTCAACCTACGTTAAAAGAGGTAAACTATGATCCTAAAAACTATCGATAAAGCTAACAAGGTAAGGGTATAAAGATATTTAAAATAAAGGGCCCATATGGCCTATATCGCTACGCTATGCCGACCGATGGTATCGTACGATCTTTCCATTACAGTACAGGTATAGAACCCGTAAAACGAAAACTTTGAAAAGTTAAACAAACGAATTAAGTGATAAATGGATTACATGGGGAAAAGAATTAACATAGTTTTTATAGATTTAACGAAAGCGAAATTAATAATCTTTATAAACGGGTTATTTGTTAATAATACTAACCTTATATCGTAAATCAGCTTTCTAATAATACTCGTTAACGATGATAGGTCTAATGGGCAGTTTACGATTACTAGAAATCTTATATACTGAATATTTATTAAGTGAAAACGTGTAATTTGGAGCGTATTGGCCTATAAAGTCTATGGTATAATAGCAAGCTTTAATATTAACATGATAACTAATGGCATATTAAGGATTATTACAAAACAGCTGGGTTTGTTACCGATACCTATAGTAGTATATACCGATTGCCAAAGCCTTTACGAATGCCTATCAAAACTAAACACAACCAATGAAAAACTTCTGATAATAGACGTGATGGCATTAAAAAAGGCATACAAAACCCGGGAAATCAATAAGTTCCGGTGGATTAACGGCAAAGATAACCTTACTGATACCATAACCAAGGCTACACTTAATAGCGCCTTGGAAAGGTTTGTGAATAGTAATACGTTAACCATACGAATCGAGGGATACGTAGACCGCCTAACATGTTATATAAAGGAACACGGATGCCCTGGCAAACTGAAAGACCGTTAGGGTAATGGTGGTGATAGCAGTAGTTTAAACTACTGGAAAAAGGTACGCAATTGGTAGCGTACCTAATTTACACAAGTTTGTAGCAAAAGATCTATGCACGGGAATTGAGGAACGAAGGTTTCGGAGGGGTAGAGTAAAAGGGACATAAGGGGCCGTAATTGAAGTTGTTTTTAGTACAGATTAATTAAAATTGACAGGGGTCTAGCTTGTGGATTAAGGAGGGATTTCAGAGGTTGCTACCAATTGATGGTAAGCCATACCGGCGTGCGCAGGTACAAAAACAAAAAGCCGCCAGTGTTGGAATAGTATTGCAATGGTAGTGTATGCAGTGTAGTAGGTCAACTTTACTTATAGTAAAGTTGACCGTACTGCAAGTGTATTGCGATGTATAAACTTACTGCATTAGGTGTAAGTCGATTGCAGTACGCTGAAATTCACTTTAGGGCACAGGCCAAGCACTTGGTCATACAATTACAGTGTAGACCGGCTAGCGGTCTGCAAAACCTAGAACAATACATACACCATCTGACTACTGCAATACTACTGTTACTTCAAAGACCAATCGAATCGACAACATTACAACGTCTAAGACCTACCAACAATAAGGGTCCTTACCGTATAAACGGTATAAAAAGGCATAGTTAGCTAATTATTAGGCCACACTAGGAACAATATCTTTATACCACTTGATTTGCTTGGAGGCATCGTTATCATTAATAACCTTGTCATCTTGGAAGTTTGCTATGTAATTTAAATAATCCTGTTCAGAAGTGATAGGATATTGAATATAATATATTAACGTTTTTTATAAGACTCGACAAGGGGGTCGCAAGTTAACTAATAAATAGACTTAACACAAATCTAATTTTTTGCTACTATTACGACGATAGTTTTCACCGTTATCAGGTTCGCTTAGATCTTTACCCTATTGGCACAAGCGTAGCTATTTACTTTAGTCCGAGGTCGTTAGGCCAGATTTTAGGTATTAAGGGCGTTTATAACCGTACTTACGGTCAAAGTAATTAATTACCATATGGTCTTTTTCTTTTACGTCAGGGAAGTTGCCAGTTTAAAGGTTTATATTAAGAAAATTTGGTGTGCGCGCTATTACAGTTGTAAACAAGGAGCGTAGACAATTAGAAAAGCCTTCGCAGGTAGAATCTAGGCGTTGTCAAGTGTGTTCAAACTCTCTAATGCTTATAACAACTACTCGTCCCTATTTGCGAAGTATAGCTTCGTTATCGTAAGCTTTCCCCATTGCCTATTAGCATAGCATCAACTTGTTAAACATCTAATTTAGCATATCCATTAGTATCTCCTCTTTTCTCTCTCTCTCTCTATTATCATAGTATACCTTGTAAAAGCACATTCCGTATAGTATTAGGTAAGGTGGACATCATAATATAAGTAGATCTTTATTCTATCATAAACTTCGCTAAAGGTAGTTACTTGGGTTAGAAAGGTTAGGTAATAGTTCCTAACGTGCCCTGTAAATATTTTAGGAAACAGTAAGTAAAAACCAGAAAAAGTGTTGCGCCGTATGTATGTACGAAGGTATGGTGGTATTTAGGTTTGTATTTGAAGTAAAAAGACTAAGCTAAAGGTAGGAATCTACCAGAGTATGATAACAACAAGTACTTATAAGAAGAATAACTCATGAGAAGAGAAGACGCACTTATGACTAAGCAGTCTCGTGAGAAGGTACGAGATAGCCCCAGGTATATAAGCATGCAAGTACCCCTCCGCAAAGAAACAAATGCCGGGGACAAAAAAAAACAATAATATCCTCATCATTCCTATTATTAAAGTCCCAGTAATATTCCCATTATTCCTCTTAAAGGCCTTAATTAATTTCGGGCAATTCAATTTTAATACCGGGTTTCATTCATCATCACGAGCCATAAAATCTTTTCATCTAAAAAGATATTAAACTTGATTCCCTTTAAGGAGACTTCGATCCACTCGTTTAATTAATATACGTTTTATTTTTTATTTTTTGATATTTGATTCGTCGTCCTCGTATTTGATTAGCTTAGGCAATGACAAAATTTTATCAAATAAGTCGTTTGCTAAGTCCTAACAGAATAACAAATAAGTAATGCTAACCGTAGGGTACACTCGTAAGCTTAGTAGAAAATCTAAGGTAAAAGTCAAATTATTCACTTTTTTCACAATCGTATATGGCTCTATACGTGATAATAAAAATTTTCCCTTTTTGTAAAGGGGTTCGTAGGCCCTTCCCAACTTCAAAAACACTATATCGCCTATAAAAAATTTATACCAACAATAGTTTTAATCGTATCGTTTCTTTACTTCAATAGTAATAATATCCATCGTTAATTATACGTCTCGTTGCAAATATTACCGCATAAAACGAATTTATACTGATCAGTGAGGTAAAAATGTTGTGAAAACATCAACTAATACCTTAAGTTTAAATACGAACAAATACTCAAAAAAAACTAGCTTTCAAGGTACGTAAGTAAGCAATATTAAGTTTTTATCATAAAGCTAGTATAATATTAACCTAATATTACATAGGATATTAGGCAACGAATTAGCATAAAGCTAATTAAACTAATTCATTATTTTTTTCTACTCACCTATCCGCTTATAGATAATAGGCTATTATAATTATTGAACGTATTTCAAATCCTTTTTACAAACGTTTCCAAAAATTTAACACAAACTTAATATCTTTATTTAAGATAAATTTACGTAAAAAAAGCTAGTCGTATAAAAAAATTATCAAACTAAACTTACTACCTAATCTTCGGCCATATACGTTGTATGACCAGAGATTAAAAGTATTTGTTTAGAGGTTTTATATATGATAGGTAATACGATATCGAAAGATTCTCTATCAAGTAATATCCAAGGTATGCCTTTAAAAGGCACTGTTAGTAATGCGACCATAAAATCCATATAGATTATATATATTGGTTCATTAAGTACGTAAATAAGTTTGAAACAGCCGAGTGGTTTCTGGTTATCATTACGTAATTCTCCGAAATACATGTTATTTCTAACATATACTTCCACAAGCTTACATTTCTAGTGCAAATATACTCCATCTAAGGTTGCCATCATTCTTTTAAGTCCGAAATAATATTTCTAATCGTATACCTCAGCGAAAACTTCCTATACGAATGTTATAAAAACTATAATTCTTTTAAAATCATTCATATTACGATTATATAACCAGCAATTAACCAATCGAAATGGATATCCACGTTTAAAATCATTCAAAGGTCTATTCTTATCGTTTTTATTATTTGCGAAATCTTACAAAATTCTATGTCAGACGATATCCTTACGATAAACGGTCTAAAAACGAAGTCGTATATTATCGGGAATTTATGCCTTAACGAAGTATATTATTTAATAATCCACCTTCAGAAAATTATTGAAAATTTAATCCAATACCGGTATATCAAATTCATAAGGTTATAGGTACTTATTAGAAGGCATCCAATACCAAATTGAGGCGTTCCAATAATTAAACTACATTCAAAAATATAAATTAAGGTAAATTAACGCATTAACGAGTCGTTGATTTTCCCTATCCGTAAATATTGTATTTAGTAAAGTTTGATTTACAATCCATCGAATAGCTTTATAATCGTTAAAAATAATAGTTAATAAAAGGTTATTAACCAAAGTTAAATGTAGGCGTTTACATACTTACACGAAGTACGTAACCTTATATTTTAAGGAATTATAGTTAAATTTTACTCGAGTTGAACGACGACTCAAAAACATTATTAATTCTTTAACAATGACTAAAACAGGTTGCCTCCACTACCAAAAAAAACCTTTATTAAGGTAACAAAACATAATACCAAATCCGCGTTTAAACCTTCCGTTAATCTAAAAAAAATTGGAGTATCGGATTTAGGTGATGTAATTTAAGTTATCTATAAAAATAGGTTTATATATCCTTGAAAAACTTTTTTTATTTAAACATAGGATAAATCGATATAAATCAAGTATAATATAGTCTTTTCATTCTATTATAGATTTTAAGTTATTCTTATTTTCTTCCTTATCTTAGTAAGTCTTTTTTAAGTTTCTAAAGGAAACCTAATAATTGGGCGTAATAAGGTATTAGCAGCTGTAAAAACTTTATCAATACCAAGTACATTTCGATTGCTGTTAAGTTACGATGAAAGGAAAGATTCCGAAAACCTTAATGTTTCCCCTTAATAGTTTAAAGTCTGAAGGCGTTCACATAAAATCCCGAAAGTTCTACTGATTCAAAACTAATCTAAAATTTATCCGGCAATAAAGCGACGCCTTTACTAATAAGAAGCTTAAATATTTCTCCTAAATAAGTAAGGTATTATTCAAACGTATTTAAAAAGAATAACAATATCGTTGATAAATATACGATGAAAAGGTCCAAATTCTTTTAATATTCGATTTATAAAACGTTAAACGTAGAATGGTAAATCACGAAAACCCATAGAAGAAACTTTATTTCGTTCTAATCCGTGGTAGCTAACAAAAGTAAATCGGTCGCGGAAATCTAAATGTATTAAAAGCTAAAAGAAAAACTTGATAACGTTCACAATAGTAATCCATTTTTTACTGTAAATAGATTTAGTAACATCATTTTATGAGGGAAATAAGGTGAATTCTAAAACGACCTATTTATTAAATAGTCATAAATATACCACCACTCGATCTTTATCCACTCCTTATACGATTCTCTACATAATAAATACCGATAATATAAATAGTAAAATATAGTAAGAGAATTCCATACGTTATTATTCATATAAAGTATCGAACCATTAATCCAAAGGTTTTTTTATTTCGTTTGGATACAAGATAGGGATAAAGGTAAAGTTTAACATATTACCAACCATTAATGAGTGGAACATTTATTATTTAATTTATAGATATCTTCATTAAACCGATATTTTTCCCGACGGCTAGATATTGTTTACAAATTCTTTTTAATTAAACAAACTATATCAGGTTGGTCGCATTAATATAATTATCATGTATGGTTTTCATTATAAACACATTTTCAGGTGTTTTAATACTTAACGAGGCATCTCGGTAAAGTAGCTTATCACGAGGTTCGATGTAACACATTTTTTATTAGCGAGGTTCACCACCTTAAGTATCCCAAATTCTTAAATTAAATACGACAATAATTCTATAAACGGGGTGTTTAAGTAAGGAATAACAAGTGTTGTAGTAAAAGAAAGCGTACTGGTTAATTCAAAAACAATACAAAGAGTTAGAAAATCCAATTTAAATTCAATACCAATTACCGTAATAAGAGAGGATTTATCAAAAGCTCTAGTAAAAGCAAAAGAAATTTAATCGTTACCAATGATGATTTCGATAAGTTATACTACTACAAAGGATATGTTATTAACACCTATTACCTATATAAAGGCTCGTATAACTTCCGCTTAATTCGCCTAAAAGTAAGTATTATTTTCGTATTTAGTAATGGTTTTTAAACGCGTATATTTTATAAGCGGTATTACCTCGATGGTAGGATTATACCGTTATATTACATAAGAAGTAATAACGTCGATTAGAGTATTCAAAGTATTTGAATGTTATATTATAAATATAAAAGATTTGTCCTGAAATAGAATAGTATACCTAACCGCAACGTGTATCATTTATCTAAGTTAAATAACGACTTTAAGGTTAAAAGTAACTTTATGAACAACAAGTTACATAGTTACTTTTTATACTAAAAAGGGATTCTTAAAGTGGCTGTTTTTAAAACAAACCATATTCCTTAACATTAGTATATCCATGCCACAAAGGTTTATTTATTAGTTTATTAATAAAGCATTTAAATTCAGGAGATCGATAATCTAAGTTTTAACTTTATTTTATAACAAAGTAAAATTGTTGTCGGATTTATGCCTAGAAAAATAAAAGGTTTAACGCGCCTTGGTAGTAAAGCGAGTAAAAGGACCTATTACTTTACGAATTATTTCGCGTTCGGTTACAAGTATATTTGTTGTAATATAATTCAAAAAGTTTATATTTATCCATAACTTAGATACGAGGTCTTTATCAATACTAGTGTCGATGTAACACGTGTCCTTTTTACCTGTAGAGCTAGCTCGCATGAAGATTTGCAAGTAGCGATAGCCACTCATAACGCATGTCACCTCCTTGTTGACAAGCTTAGCTATAATAATATCAAGGGTTTTCGTATTATTTACGACATCATTGAAGTTAATTACGGGTTTTTTATAGTTTAGTTGCCGTATAAATTTCTTTATATCGTTAAAAGAAACCCTTTTTTTCTGGGTACAAATATTGAAATACTTAACTAAAGCATTACGCGAGTTATAATTCTCGTTATAATATACATAAATACGTCTACTAAAAGGCGTAAGGGTAAGCTTTCTTACATAACCCACCTTACTTCCCGAGTAATACGAGTTTATTTGCAAGGGCACTTATAAGTAATTAGAATAGTCCTAATTTAAATAATTAATATCGCTTACTTCAGATTACATATTGTTAACCTTATACTTGCGATCGAGATTTCGATTGTCGTGAGGGCGGTTACCATCACGTTTTCGCTTATTTAAATTATGTTTTCGTTTATCCTGACCACGGTCTTGGTCGGCATACTTGCGAGGGCAGTAGTCATATCGCTTGCAATTGTATTCCTACAAGGGGCGTTTCTCGTACCTCTTGATATTGTTTTCAGGTTTACGGGACTGATACTCGTCCTTACAAGGTTGGTACTCGTCTTTACGAAAATACCACGGATCGTACCTTTCGCGTGTATCTTTTAAAGGAGGTTGGTAATGAGGATAACGTCGTATTATTATTGCTAATAATACAGTTTTTAACTTTTCGAATTTGATTAAGTATTACTTTATGATTCTTTTACGATATAAAGGCGATAAATATCATTGAATAACCAAGTTTAATACAAACTAAATATTGATTATAACGTCATACTAATTGTTATTATAACGATTTAGTATACCTATAGCTTTTATGTATCTTATTTTCATTTATATATATTTACCTAACCTTTACGTATCATTTAGAAGGTCTTGTAACTAGAATTTAGCCTCCTTAAATTTTATAATAGCACGTTTATGGATTATTACAAAACAATTAACGAAAATATCTAAAATGTATGTGAAATCGCAACGAGATATTTCACAACGTTCATAAAAGATAACCTTGGTATTTAACCAGTATACAGTCGATTTTTACGACAATATAAAAAACCATTTCCATAATTTAACTTTTTAATACTGGAAAGATGTTTACAAAGGTATCTAAACGTTGCTAAAAGCTCCACATGTCGGTAAAGACTATATCTTTACCTACCGTAATAATATCTATATCCTTAAAATTAGGATAATTGGTGTCAAATACCTTAATCTATTTACGCTTTAGGTGGCGAGTGCCGCCGGCCGAGTATTAGGTAGTTATTATATTCTAGGTTCGGAAAGAATCATGAAAGGTTTGAGAACGAGAGCGATGGCGTTAAATGAGCTTGCGGCGGTCGCGAGAAGGCTTGCATCAGCGGCGAAAGGATTCGCAACGGTCGCGAGAAGGCTCCTTCCCTTTGTAACGTGGGCGATAGCGGCTGCCTTCAAAAGAATCCGATTAGATTATGGAAATGAACGAGGCTTGGAGATGATGGCGACAAGAACGAGAACGGCAACTCTTAAAAACCAAACTGTTGAGACGCCTTATAACGGCGTCATGCTCCGCACATCTCGCAACGTCGCTTTCCTCAAACTCATGGCGTAGGTTTGCGACGGGTTCCGTGGCCTTATCATTGCAAGTAAGACCAGCGGCTGAAAATGCTTCTCCTGATTTCATGGTGACGAGGCGAATCGGCGTAGGTGAAAAATGAGCTAAAGAGGTATAACAACGTAAATTTGTAGGTGAAGATACGATAGGTAAAGATAGGCGCGTAGGTAAAAGTTTGGCTTTTGTTAGTAAAAGTAAAGAGAAAGTGACAGTTAACTTTGGCGTAATAGGTTGTTTCTGAAGCTTTTGTATATGGGTTTATTGGCGTATGCGACAAGAGGTTTGAGGCTTTTTTTGGTGTAATGCCTAACGCTTACAACTCTCGTCAACTTACATATCAAGATTAAAGAATCGTAAAATAGAGGCTGACGATGTAAGGTAGAGGAAGAGGGAAATAGGAAAGGTAGAAGAAAAGGGAGATAGAGAAGGTTAAAGTTGGTGTTTTTTGGTGGCAGAGTTATATAGTTACAGCTCCGCGCTGGTGATTTTTTAATTTCTTTATAGCAATTAATTAGTCTGGTGCTAGGCAGAATCTCGGCTTACAGCTACCATTTGTTATGATGTGTGTATGTGCAAACGTATGGTGGTATTAATATTTGTACTTAAAGGTAAAAGACCAAGCTAAAGGTAGGAATCTACTAGAGCATGATAACAATAAGTACTTATGAGAAGAATGACTCATGAGAAGAGAAGACGCACTCATGAGAAGGCAGTCTCGTGAGAAGGTACGAGACAGCCCTAGATACATGAGCATGTAAGTACCCCTTTGCAAAGCAATAAAAAGGTACCTCCATCTACTTACAAATGTTTAAAAGGGGCATTATCTTCGTATCAAAGAGGTTATAAGGCTTTCCGTCATACTTTTATATATTATTCCAGATTTTAGCGAAGTCCGTAAAAAACTTGTAGTTAATATTAACCATTTTAACCGGTTTTGGGGGAAGGTCGAGATAGTTATCCCAATCTTTATTAGTATTTCCTCATAGTTTAAGTCTTAGGGCCTCTAAGCCACTGTATTAAGGGTAATTGTCAATCGCCTGATCTAGGGGGTAAAGTTCTGTAGTAAAACTTATGGTGGGCTCGCACATATAAGTAAACCTACTTTAGAAAAGCTTTTAAAGGGTTTTATGGTTTTAATTAAAAGGCTAGGGGAAAAAAATAACTTAAAATTTTTAAGGGAGTCATCTATCGTACATAATTGACTGGTAGAGAGCGCTGACGTTAATACCTTGTATCGCATTAACAACTGTTGTTTCGCCCGATTTTTCACTGCGAAGTATATACTCCGCGCTATTATATGGAGGTGCCTGACTACCAAATAAATTAACAGATTCCTTATCGTCAACGTGTAAAAAGGCTTAACTTTACTAGGGATAAACGGGAGGTCTTTTAAAATGTGTATAAGAGCGTGAAAAGTCTTTAATGCCTTTGTTTTTCTCTCGTAGATCTTAAGGATTAGAATCTTAAGGAGGGTCTTCGCGTTAAGCTAGTTTAAAAAGGTTTCGACTAATCCTAATAAGGTTTTTTTTGGGATGTAAATACTACAGTGAGTGACTACCTTCTTTAACTTAGCCTTAACCGTACGCTAAATCATTTTTTACATATTAGGAGTCCAATGAGAAATGAATTTACGAAAATTTAAAAAAGCGCAGGCGTTACGGTCATAATCGTTACCGAGGTCCACTTCGAGTATATATTAGCTAACGTAATTAGTTCGATAAGCCTTAGTCGAAGTCTCGTTAATATCCATACTCTGAAGCTATTTGTTATAGTAATTGACAAAGACTGTTTCGAGGATTTTTTTTCTACGCTAAGTCGGTAATAGACTAAAAATAAACACTTTCGATAGCAATGTTAACCTTTTGATTTGTGTAGGATTTGTAGGGCGAGAGACATGGTGATTTTTGGGTATGGTAACTTGGTATTTTGGTGTTAGGTTGTGCAACGTAGCTTTTTCGGCGCAACTTGGAGATTCTTAGTGTTTTCGCTTAAGACAACAACTTTAACAATTAAATTAAAATATTTGAAAAGGAAAGAGTGAAATAGGGGCAAAATTTGGTGTTAAGAGTAAGGTCGGAGGTCGTTCATTGTTATTAGTAATTAAAAAAGATTGAAAGTTATAAGCCGTAGGATTTAGTCGTTTTTATAGTAATAATACCTGTAGTAGTTTTAAATTTACCGTTTGCTTGCTTGATGAACTTTTAAACTTCTGACAGTTAATTTTAACGTTTTTAAAAAGTATCTGTAATTTTCTTTTAGTATTTTCGATAGCAATACCGTCACTACCTCTAAACTTCCGTGAAAACCGACGTAATCTAGAAGTTTTTTCTACTTACTGCCATGAAATCCAACGTAGCAGTAAAGGCCGTTCGCAAGAATATTTCTTTTACCTTGGTCTTTTATAAGGCGTAACTGGAAAGTAACTTCTTCTTCTACTTAATTTATTTGTGCTTAACTTAATAAAAACCAAACAGTGTTGGTAGGGCTTTAGACTTTACATCTTTGTCAATTCGATTAGTTGAAATAACAGTAGTATTACATAGTTAAGTGGTAGATGTATTGTTCTAGGTTTGGCAAATCACTAGCCGATCTACACCATAATTTGTATGGTCAATTGCTTGACCCCTTCCCTAGTGTGAAGTAAGCGCATACTGTGCTTAACTTATGGCCAATACAGTAGGCTCACACAAAGCAATACACTCAACTTGCAGTCAGTATAGTTTACTTTGCTGTAAGTAAAGTTGACCTACTGCATTGCAATTAATACTATTATAACAATATTAATGATTTATTACACCCGTTGTTCGATATTTTTTTCTTTTGGTTATGTCGATAATATTTTGGTATATTTTCATAGTATTCTATACCAATATTTTTGGAATAGTAGTAATTGTAATTTAATAAATCAACTTTACTTAAAATTTAGTTGTGTTGGTAGGGCTTTAGACGTTACAACATTGTCGATTCGATTGGTCGAAGTAACAGTAGTATTGCATTGGTCAAGTGGTGAATGTATTTTTCTAGGTTTGGCAGACCGCTAGCCGGTCTGCACTGTAATTTGTATGGCCAATTGCTTAGCTTGTGCCCTAGTGTGAAATATAGCGTACTTCCCTCGACTTACATCCAATGCGGTAAGTCTCTATAAAACAATACACTTAACTTATAGTACAGTCAACTTTACTATAAGTAAATTTGACCTAATACACTGCATGTAACACAATTCTAATACTGGCGGAATTTTAGTTTATGCACGTACGTCAGTATAGCTAACCAATCTTTTCCGGTTACCACTAAATTGCCTCCTCGTCAACTGGCCAGACCCTTGTTAATTCCAGGTAACTTCTATACTACATTACACCTAATTACATGTGAATTAACCCCATTTAACCTCAATTTCTCCGTTACCCTAAGGTTCGAGTTTATCAACTCCCATAAAAAGTTTTTCTGTCACAGGCCTTTATAAGCCTCCATTTCAACTATACCACTTAAACAGATCACCATTATTATTCCTGTCAATCCTATTTTGATTATTTCACTTAAATGAATTACTACTATTAATCCCATTCATCCCTTGGCAATTTTATAGTCTGCCAATATATCTTTGTCCGCCGTTATGTGACTTAGACTTTCCAGAAAGCCTATTAATGTAGCACTCGATACGTATAGTCAGCCTATTACTATCCACGAACCTTTCTAGGGCCTTATTTAGCGCCGCCTTCGTTATGGAATTTGCGGGATTGTCTTTGCCATTGATCCATCAGAACTCCTTAATCTCCCTCCTTTTGTAAGCTTTATGGAGTGCTATTACATCGATTATTAGGCGTTTTTCGCTAGTGGTTCCGATATTTAAAACGCATTCGAAGAGTCTCCTCAAGTCGGTACAGATTAATACCTAAATAAGAGGAATTTTCAGCTGCTTAATAATAATGTTAAGGATTTCCCACAGTATTATGCCTACGTTAAATCCAGCCATTATGCTATAGATCTTCAATAACAACACATTTCGTATAATCCTCTTGTATTAGACGAAGGTTTAGTAGATTAGGCTGCCGATAATACTAAACTGGTCTTCTAGCCTATTTTAGTTGACAAAGAGTATTAAGAAACCAATCTATAAAAACAATTCAGTGTTATTAACAAAGAACTCATCCATAAAAATTATTAATTTAGCTTTTAATAGGTTGATTGGGACCATATTAATTCCGCGGTTCAAGTTCCGCATTTGCCACTCGAACCTCTTATTTAGTTGGTTGAAATCCTCGTCCGTTGGTTTTTATACTTAGGTCGCGATGAAAAAGTCGTTAAAAGTTTCTAATTAGTATAAAATAACAATATATCTACCTCGAACACGATATTTCAAGTACCGTTAAGCCTTGGCCTCGTCAATTTTGTCAATTGTAGTTAAAACAGCGCCCTATCTCTTTTGGCGGAAGTTAAGGCTGGCATTAATACCAATCATACAGATTAACGATCTATTAAAATCAAGTTGACTGCCCTCCGTCAACGTTGTTACTGGCTTGCAATTCCAGAACTTGGAGTCTTTAATCGCCTACTATTCCAGTATCACAAAGCCAGCCATTCCAACGAAAAGGGTATTATCAATTTGCATGCCTACTACGTCGAAGTCCATCTTTTACGTTACTAACAAATACGGATCGTATATTAAAAACTTTATTGCTAGCTGGAATTCAATTACGAATAATAAGTTATGAACCAATAAACGCCTACTTGAACCAATTAGTATAGTAGTTTAATACATCGTATTACCGTACCTAAAAGGTAAATGGCACGGAGTTGCTTTACTAGTTTTAGTAATACGATCCGCTGTACATCCGTTGCTAATTACTTATAAGTTTGCGTTATATTACAGCCATGAAATACAAACTTGCCTTTGGTTTTAGCTAATAAACTTGATATCAAAACGACCATTAAACGTTAGCTAATATTCTAAATCGTTAGCGAATAAATAAGGATTTAATCTTTACCTTTATTACCATTAAACGGAATTTTTCCGTACGGCTATCCCATAGTCTTGCTTTTAACCTCGTAAATAATCCTCAACTTGAAAATCGCGACATTTGGGTCTTAAAGGCTAAAATCGGTCTTCGGCACGAATTATAAAACCCTTTAAGTTAACAAGCCGTTAATTTCAATATTATCACTTTCCTTAAAAGGTTTGCTAGAGGTTTTAATAATCCTTTACGCTGGAAACTTTAATGTCAAGTATTAGTCATCCTTCTCTTTCCTACTTAACTAAACAGTATTATAGATACGGATCGGTATATATTCCTCCTCTTTAACTTTCCTTTTATTTTTTGGGGGTCTTCTGTGCTGGTGGCGTTTTATTAGCTTATCGATAACAGGTAAATGAGGTTCATATTAGCTCTATTACTTCACTTGAGGGGTTTCAAAGTCTTTATCTTTAATATCCCTAATATAAGGCTTGGCTATGTGATTTTGAAAGATATAGGACCGTTAGCAATTTTAACAACTACTTTAGAGTTTGTAATATTTAATATATTATATGGGCGTTCCCATTTACCTGGCTCCTACTATACGAAGACTTTACTTTACAACGGCAAAATAAGTACGTCGATTATTATAAGGTCGTTTCTGATTTTAAAAGCCTTATTAATCTGGCGGCGTGTCGATTTTCTTCGCAGCTCCCTCAAATATTTGTTATAGTCCGTTACACGTTTCTAAGTCCTTTCTGAAGGCGGAGATTCACTCGTTATGCATGGATAGACTCCAAAGATTAGTAACGTTAACATCAACCCATTAGGGCTCACAATATCGTTTAGGCTTTTTAATACCATTTATAAACGTACACCCTAATCTGTAAAGCTATTGATCTCTAAAGTAAGGATATTATACGTTCATCGAAGTAATACATATATCTTTTTAGCCTGTCCAATACTTTATTGGGCTTTTATAGGCATCTATTTACACTCAATACCCATTATTTTGACGTCTTTCTAAAACTCCGCCGCCGTAAAGTTGGTACCGACATCGTAGATAAAGATGTTAGGTAGGTCTAAGTATGTATCAATCCATGGTATCCTCAACGTTTCGCACGTATCTTTTGCCGAAAGGGACTTTAAAAACTTGGCTCCATAAAAAGAGGTTGCGGAGTTAACAACGTGAAAAATAGGCTTATTATTCAAGTAAAATATATTAATAAAGATCTGGTAATTAAAGTCCTTATAGTTTTTCAATATAAACTTCAATCTATGGGGGGCTTAGGCATATATTTGGCAGCGGTCTCAAAGTCTTTTAATAGATTTCAGGGAAAAGTATTCTACATCTTTAAACCCCGCAAACTTCGAAACTTTGTATAACCTGTCAAGGACTAGGTGGTTTAAATTACGGTGTAGTTAACGCATTTCCAGCTTCGTCAGGTTCAACACTATTACTTCCAGGCCTTGAAGATAAAACCATAGGTACATCCACTTAAAGGCGAGTGGAATCCTCTAAACGTTCTTAACCAATTCGTCTGCATTAACGTTGACGTTAATACTGAGGGTATTTATATTCTTTAAATAAAGTAGGAAATGGGTAGGGGGGTTAATGATATAAAATGTGATTGCGCTTATTACAGTTTGAATTATCGTTGTTTCTAAAGATGATAATTATTCGTCTGGGCTAAAGCCCACTTTGGTCTTACCAGTATCGTAACGATTGATATCAGTAGTTATAGTACTTTTCTTCCGCAGTGTTACGTACTACGAATAGCCTTCTGTTAAGTATCTTATTGCCTCTATATATGGCATAATACCTTGAAACGTGTGGTCTACGTAACGATTACAAAAGTTAAAAGTGTATAAGGAGTTAGAAATTTAATTAGAATAAAGGAAAAGGTCTTCACCACCTAAACGGTACAGAAAGGCATAGTCGGATAGTTATTAGGTTACACCGAAAACATTATCTTCGTGCCACTTAATCTGCTTAAAGGGTTTAGCTCCATTAATTAGCTCGTCGCCTTCAAAATCTTCGATTTAATCCAAATAATCCTATTTAGAAGCAATGCGATATTAAGAGTAATATATTACCTTTTTGTTATTATACTTGACAAGGTGGTACCGAGTTAACCAGTAGCTTAATTTGCTATAGATTCAATTTATTTTGCCACTATTACGACGATAATTCAAGCGGTTAGTAAGTCCGCCTAATGTTTAACCTTATTAGCGCTAGCATGGTTGTTATTTCTTGTCTATGACCGGTATCGATAGGCTAAACCTTAGGCATTATAGGTGCCCGTATTTTTAGTCAATGTAATTAACCACCGCAAGGTTTTCTTTATCCACGTTGAGGAAGTTTCCGGTCTAGGTGTATATACCAAGCGAATTTGGTATGCGTGCTATTATGGTAGCAAACGAGAAACGCAACTAGTTAAAAAAAACCTTCGAAAGTGGCATTTGTACATTTTAAGGCGTATTCGAACTCATTAACACCCGTGACTGCTGTCCGTACCTATTCGCGAAGTGTAACTTCGCTAATATGAGCTTTCTCTATTGCTTTTTGACATAACATTAGCTTATCAAACATCTAATTAAAGATATTCATTAATATTTTTTTCCTTCTTTTTCTTTATTATTATTATATTTTACCCCGTTATAACCTAGTTTGTATGATATTACACGAGGTGGATATCATGTTCGAAGTGGCCCTTTTATGCCATAGTAAATATCGCGAAACGTGGTAACTCCAGTTAAGAAAGTTAGGTAGTAGTTCCTAACGTTTTTTATAAAAATTCTGGGGAACAGTGAGTGAAAATCTAAAGGTGAAACCTTCATTTATTTGCAAATGTTTAAAGAGAGCATTATCTTGGAGTCGAAAAGGTTGCAATGCTTTCCATTATACTTTTCTATGTTATTCCAGATCTTTACAAAGTCTGTAAAAAGCTTGTAGCTAATATTAACCATTTTAATAGGTTTTGGAGAAAGGTTACGATAATTATCCCAGCCTTAGATGATGTATCCTGGAAATTTAAGCCTTAGATCTTCCGAAATACGATATTAGGAGTAATTTCCAGTTACCTGGTCCGAAAGTTAAAGTCATGTAGTAAGACCTATAGTAGGCTCTCGCGCGTAAGCAAATCTGAAGAGGGAAGATTTTTAAAGTATTTAGCTATTCTAAATGTAATATTAAAGAGGAAGTAGTAATTAACAGCTCTAAAAGGCTTGACGATCATACTTAATTGACTGGTGTAGGGCGCTAACGTCAATATTTTTGGCCACGTTGACAACCTCCACTTTACGCGCTCTGCCTCTGTTAAGGTCATACTCCGAATTATCACGTAAAGTTATTAAACTGACGAGTAAGTTAACAAGTTCCTTATCGCCAGCGCGTAAAGAGGCTTAGCTTTACTGAGGGTGGAGGGGAGGGCCCTTGGATTGTATTTGTGAGTGTTTAAGTTATTGAAATCCCTTAATACTTTTACCTTTTTTCCTTGAGAGTTTTAAAGATTGAAGTTTTAAAGGCGCTTTTCTAATTAAGCCCACACGAAAAGGGTTTCCAACAACTTATTAAATATTTCTTTTAACACGTAAATCCATTAACATTTAAATTGGGCCTTTAGTTTAGACTCAATTGTTTTTAAATTGCCTTTTACATATTAATGGTCCAGTCGTTGAAAAACTTACAATACTTACGAAAAACGCGATTAAGGTCTTCACCACAGTTATATTTCAAGATAAAATAGCCGACGAAATTGGTTATATATCTTTCGGTTAATTTTTCATTAACGTTGCATCTTTAAAAGTTGTGGTTGTAAAATTTAGCAAAAACTGTTCCAAGGTTTTTAATTGCTTCTTTCTAGGCGGAATTGGTAATAGCTTAAAAGTAGGGACTTACGGTAGCTATTTTGACGGTTTGGATTGTATAGGACGTGTATAATATGTAGATCGAGGGACTTGGTGATCTTTAAAGTAAGTACTTGGTGTCTTTAACGTGAAGTCATGTGGAACCTTAGTAATTTAGCGACTTAGTGGCTTAGAGTAAGGTCGCTCAACGTAACTTTTTCGGCGCTACTTGATTTCGCTTAAAGTAACGAACTTAACGATTCAGTTGGTGTGAAAAAAGCGAAAAAAACGAAGTAGGGGCAAATATTTGGTGTGAAGAGTAAGGTCGAAAGTCGTTGTTAATGGTAAAGGTCGGAGGTTACTTGTTATAATTTTTTAGTGTAGGAACTTAGTCAATTTTACAATAATTATACCCGTAATAGTAAAACCTTAGCCGTTTACCAATTTACCAAACTTTACGACTTTTAATAGTCAATCATAACTTCTTTAAACAGGATTAATAAAGATTTTTTGGTGTTTTCGATAGTGATACCGTCGCTACCTCCAAACTGCCGTGAAAACCGGCGCAGCAGTAAAAACCCTTCGCAAGAATCTTTCCTCTACCCTTACTGTCGTTTGATGTAAATCGTAATAACCGGAAAGTAGCTTTTTTTTTTACTTAACTAATTTGTACTTTACTTAATAATTACTAATTAGTGTTGGTAGAGCTTTAGATGTTACAACGTTGTCGATTCGATTAGTCGAAGTAATAATAGTATTTCATTGGTCAAGTGGTGGATGTATTGTTCTAGGTTTGGCAGACCACTACCTGGTCTGCACTGTAATTTGTATGGCAAATTATTTGGCCTATCCCCTAGTATGAAGTGCAGCATACTATACTCAACTTACACCTAATGCAGTAAGTTTCCATAAAACTATATACTCAACTTGCAGTATAGTCAACTTTACTGTAAGTAAAGTTGACCTACTGCACTGCATGTAATACTATTCTAACAAGTTGACTATATTAACTTCAAACTGAGTGTATTGTTTGTGGGTCTATTGTATTAGCTACGAGTCAAACATAGTATGCACCCACTTCATACTAGGGCACGGAACAAGAAATTAACTATAAAAATTATTACGTAAACCAGCTAGCGGTCTGCTAAACTTAAAACAATAAATCCACCACTTAACCATAGAATACTACTGTTACTCCAATTAATTGAATCGACAACTTTGCAACGTCTAAAGGCCTATTAGGCAAAACCTACCGACACTATTCAGTGCTTATTAGGTTTAATAAAGATAAGCTAAGTAAGAAAAGAAGTTAGTTTTCGGTTACGTTTTATGTTAAAAGGCGGCTAGGGTATAGGAAATATTCTTGCGAAGGGTTTTTACTAATGTATCATTTTCTATGGCAGTAAGTAAAGAAAACCTTTAGGCTTAGCCTATCTTCATGGCAGTCCAGAGGTAGCGACAGTATCGTTAGCACTTGAAAACACTAAGAAATCTTTACGAATTATTCTTTAATCCTTACTGATTATGGAAAACTAGTAGTTTTAAGCTTAGCTTTTACTTATTTTTGTATTTATAGTGGTAAAATATCATACCATCGAAAAGTCAGGCCTTTTAAAATGTAAGCCTATCGAAACTTTGGTCAAAGGTATATAATTTGAATTTAATAAATCATCAATCTATATATATAGTATTAAGATTAAAAGCAAGTCTCACAGCCTATAACTTTCAACCCTTGACCTTTACCAACAATAATAAATAACTTTTAACCTTACCTTTTATACCAAACCATTTCCCCTACTTTAATCTTTTCATTTCCCCTACGCCAATTTTATCATCAAGATCACTGTTTCAAGCGAAACTACCAAGAATTACCAAGTTGCGTTAAGAAAGCTACGTCGCGTAAATTCACGTTAAATCACTAAGTTTCTATACCTCGAATTACCAAGTTTCTTACTCACCAAATCCTATACTATCTAAAATATGAAGACGACACCTATTTAATAAGTATAGAAAGGAATTAAAGCCTTTGGATCACTCTTTTCAAGGCGATACAATAAATCCTTCGGATCCTTCTTTTTAAAGAAATACAATAAAAAACTTTAGGGATTGGATGTTGATGAAAACTTAATCGAGAGGCATCTGGTTAACTTTGTCGGTTACTTTATCGTTAACCAAGACAGCGGTTAAGAATTTGACCGCGGCAACTGCGCCTTTTGTAAATACCACAAGTTTTACGATAATTAAACTCTGAATATATGGAAAAAAAAATTGGAAATAAATTAGGTTTAAATTAAAGGTAAAATTAGTACAACTAAAGGTATACATGCTAGAAAATAGCTTTATAAAGCTGGCAAAAACCTTTTTCGAATTATCTTACCTTGGGGAATTCTTTTAAAACCTATGTTACAAAGGAAAGCGTGTTAGAAACCTTCAACGCCCTTGTATACGTTTTAAGTGGCTTTTCCTTTAAGCTTAATTGAGTTAAGCCTTTTTACGCGCTAATAATAAGAAACCTATTGATTTATTCAGTATCCTAACATCTTTATGTGATAATGCAGAATACGCCTTTAGTGGTGATAGAACGTATAAATCAGCAGCCGCCAATATAACAAAAGGTATTAAAATCGGCGCTATTTAATGATTAATTAAGTAAAATCATTAAGTTTCTTAGAATACTTTTGACGGTTGAGTCCCCCTTTCTCTTTTACCATTTATCTAGAATCGTCAAGTTTTTCTGACTGAAATTTCCTAGAGTAGATACATTTATATGTACGAACCTATAACAGGTTCTATCATAAGACTTTCCCCCTCAGGACAAGCTAGTAGCAATTGCCCTTAATACCGCGATTTGAAGGCTTTCATGTTTCAATCGTTAAGAAACACTAACAAAAACTAGATCGATTATTGTAACATTCTTTTTAAACTTGTTAAAATGGTTAATATTAATTACAAACTTTTTATACATTTCGCTAAGATTTGAAATAAAGTTGAGAAGTATAATGGGAAGCCTTATAACTTTTTTTACATGAAACCAATGCCTTTTTTTAATATTTATAAGTAGATAAAGGTTTTTCCTTCTAGTTTTCATTAGTTATTCCTCGAAATTATTATGGAGTACGTAAAAGACTATTATCTAACCTTCTTAATACGAGTAATGATCTTTCGATAAATTTACGATAATATAATGAGTTATTTCGAATACGATATCTACCTTATACAATATTATACTAATTGAGTTACTATGAAGTAAAAGATGATAATAATAAAGAAGAAAAGGAGGAAATACTGATAGATGTATTAAATAAGATGTTTAACAAGCCTATAATTTCCTAGTAAGCTATTATAAAGGTTTATGATAGCGAAGCTACGCTTCGCAAACAGGTACGGATAGTCATTACCGGTGTTAACGAGTTTTAATACACCTTACAACGCTCAGATACCACTTGAAAAAGCTTTTTGAGCTATTTACAATCCTCGTTAGCGATTTTGATGATATATATACCGAACTCGTTTAATATATACCCCTAAGGTTATAACTTCTGCGGTATAAATAAAAAATACCACGTGTTAATCCATTACGTCGCTTGCAAATATGTCTATAAGCGCCTTTAGTGCTGGAAATCTGGCCCAATGGCTTTTTAATAGAAATTACAGCTATATTAACGCAAATGAGAGCAATATTTCAGCGGACCTGGTAACCGTAAAAACTATCGGCGTAATAGTGGTGAAAGATATTTAATTTATTGTAAATACAGATATTATTTAATTCGTTACCCTTTTAACAACCTCAATAAAAAATAGTTGATATATTATATCGAATGACCTATCGTTTTCAGATAAACCTATTCAAATTATATCGTAAATTTCGTGTGTAAAAACTCTGTTTACGGCGACAACACCCCTAAATAAATTAAATAGCAGAAAGATACTAATTTTAACGCGGTTTAATAATTTGTCAACCACATCTTCCTATAACTTTTAAGTGGTAAATATAATTACCTTTACTTTAAACAAACCCTTAACCCCTTATATATATTTAACTTTTACAATCACTACGAAAACTACACTTTCTAAAGTATCATATCAAATATAGGGGCAATAATGTACTTGACAGGAGGTTATTAGCAATACGTGGTATTACGGAGGGAAAACACTACTATTACTAGAATAGATCGTTAAGATACTAGTAAAACCAAAGTTAGCTTCGGCTTAGGCGAATTATTATTATTACTAGAGATAACGGTCGTTTAGATTGTTGTTAAGCTAATTACGTTTTACATCCTGAATTCTCTTACTCCTTTCCTTCTTTACTTAGAGAATATAAAAATCCTTACCGTTAACGTTAATATTAATATCGATAAGCTGGTTAAAAACGACCGAAGGTTTCCTCTCACCTCCAGGTGAAGGCACTTGTAGTTTCATCTTTAAAGCCCAAAAGTAATTATATTAAACCTAACGGAGTTAAAGATACGTTATCTATACTGGTGCTTTAACTACTTTTCTATTAACAGGCTATATGAAGTCCTAAAGTCTGCGAGGAATAAAGATGTATAATATTTTGCCTTCAAATTCATTGAAAAGCTTTGCTATTAGTATTAAACGTATGTCTCAGTCTACCGAAGATTTAATTTTATACAAAAAAACAATAAGGACTTTAATTGGGAGATATTTATTAATAGATTTTACTTGAATAATGATCATATTTTTATGTTGTTAACTTTATAATTTATTTTACAAAGTAAAATTCTTAAAATTTTTGTTGGTAAATAATACCTAAAAAATTCTGAGAATATTTTGGATTGACACATACTTAGGTTTACTTAAGGTCTTCGTTTACAATATTAGCATTAACTTTACATCGGTAAAGTTTTATGCGAATGTGAAACCAATAAGGATCTAGTTTAAATAGTTTTTAATAAATGTATATTAATGTATTTGGAAGATTGAAATGATAAATATAATATTCTACCGACGTACAATATTCTCGTACTTAAAATTCAAAATTTTATAGAGTATAAGGTACGTCTTCAAATGGCGGTAAAGGGTTTGAACAATATTGTGAGCCCTAAAAGCTTAATGTCAACGCTATTTGTCTTTAGAATATATTTACGCCTAACGAGTTAATCTCTACTATTAACAAGTACCTAAAAAGGAGTTGTAGCCTACGGTAACATATGAAAGGAACTATGAAAGAAATTTACACAGCGATAAGTTAAAAACACCCTTGATTAACAAAAGGCTTTACAATAATCGACTTATTTACTTTGACGTTATAAAGTAAGGTCCTTGTGTAGCAAAAAACCGGTAAATGAAATGACCTATATAAAACTTTAATTACTGCCGGCTTCAAAGTACTTATAAAAATTATTAACAGTTACTTTTGGAACAATAGTAATTTCAGTATAGTAAGTTAATTTTACTTACAGTAAAGTTGACTATACTAACTACAAGTTGAGTGTATTGTTGTATGGACCTACTATATTGGCTGCAAGTCAAGTACAGTATGCGCCCACTTCATACTAGGATACGGGCCAAGCAATTGTCCATATATATTACTGTGCAAACCGGCCAGCAGTTTTCCAAACCTAGAACAATAAATTCACCACTTGACTACACACTACTACTGTTACTTCGACTAATCGATTCGACAACTTCGTAAAGTCTAAAGCTCTACCAACACTGATTAGTGCTTATTAGGTTAAGTACAGATAAGCTAAGTAGAAAAAAAGCTATTTTCCGGTTATGCTTTACGTCAAACGACGGTTAGGGTAGAGGAAAAATTCTTGCGAAGGGCCTCTGATACTGCGCCGGTTTTCACGGCAGTAAAAAACATTTTTAGGCTGCGCTGGTTTTCACAGCAGTTTAGAGGTAGCCACGGTATCGCTATCGAAAACACCAAAAAATCTTCAAAACCCCTTCTTAAAAAAGGTTAAAATTGACCGCTAAAAGTCTCCAATCGACAAGTTGGCAAACGGCTAAGTTAGTACTTTTACAGGTACTACTACTGCAAAAACAACTAAGTCTTACGGCCAAAATAACAAACAAACTTCGACCTCTACCTAAAACAACAAACGACCTTCGACCTTACCTTCTACATCAAATATTTACCCCTAATTTACTCTTTTCTTTTCTCTTACGCTAATTTAATCGTTAAGATCACTTCTTCAAACGAAAATACTTATAATTGCCAAGTTGCGTCGAGAAAGCTACGTCACGCAACTCCACGTTAAATCGTCAAGTTCCTACACGAATCTACGCCAAAATACCAAGTCCCCCATGTTCAAGATCACCAATTCCCTTGCCTTACGCGCCCTAAATGTACTACACAAATAAGAACGCAAAAATAGCTATCGTAATTACTTATTTTCAAGCCATCAATAACCTAGTATAAAAAGAAAAATAAAAAACCCTAGAACAGTGTTTTTAATCACTATAACAAATAGCTTTAGATTACAGATATTAATAAAACTTTAATTAAAGTTTACCTAACTAATTACGTTAGTTAGTATATCCTCGACGTGAAACTTGGCGAAGACTATGGTCAGGACGCTCGTGCCTTTTATGATTTCCGTAAGTTTTTCAACCATTAGACTCCTAACATGTGAAATATAATCCATCGTACGGTTAAAACCCAGTTAAAAAAGGAGGTTACCCACCGTAACATTTATATTCTTGAAGACCTCCTTTAAGATTGGCTAAATCTTTTTATAAACTATTTTAACTGGAAAAACCCCCTAAGATACTAATTCTTAAACCCCCTGAGGGAAAAGTAAAAGCGTTAAAAACTTTTAACTACCTTACACGCAATTTATGTGACCTTTATTTTACCTTTAGTTAAGTTAATCCTTTTTACACGTTAGCGATAAGGAACCTATTAACCTATTCGGTAGTTCGATGCCTTTATATGACAGCGTGAAGTACGCTTTCAGCAGCGGTAGGGTATATGAAACAATAGTTGCCAATGCGGTTAGAGGATTTAAAGTTAGCGCCTTACACCAGTTAATTAAACAAAATCGTCAAGTCTATCAAAACTTTTAAGCCCTTATTAGCACCTAGCTCTTTAATCGCTAAATTCCCTAAAAGCCTTTTTACGATAGGTTTACCTATATTTGAAGTCTGTTATAGGTCTCAGAATAAGACTTTACTCCTCCGGCTAAGCGATTAGTAATCACCTTTCACACCATATTTAGGAGGTTTCGAAGTTTAAATTATTAGGAAATACCATTAATAAAAATTCGGATAATTATCGCAACTTATTCCTAGATCCTATTAAAATAGTTAATATTAATTATAAATCTTTTATAGATTTAGCCAACATCTGAAATAATATAGAAATGTATAATGAGAAACCTTATAAACTTTTCGATACGAAGATAATGCCCTTTGTAAATATCTATAAGTTGATAGAGGTTTCCATTTCTAAATTTTATTTACTGTTTTTTAAAATATTTACAAGCTACGCCAAAAACTATTACCTAACATTCCTAACTCGAGTAACCACTTTTTGTGAAGTTTAAGATTATATAAAGAGTTACTTCAAGTATAACGTCCACCTTACCTAATATTATATGGACTGGGTTATCACGAGGTGAATTCCGATAATGGCGAAGAAAAAAGAGGAAACAACGATAGATTTATTAAACCAAATACTTAATAAGTTGATATTATGTTAGTTAGTAATAGGGAAAGCCTACGTTAGCGAAGCTATACTTCGCAAGCAAATACGGGTAGTCATTACGGGCGTTAGTGATTACGAATACGCCTTATAATGCCTAGATGCCACTTGAAGAAGCTTTTTTAGCTAGGTATGTTCCTCGTTCGAAACTGTAATGGAACGTATACTAAACCTTTTTAATATATACCTTTAAATTGGCAACTTCCTTAACGTAAAGGAAAAATTTCAAACAATAGTTAATTACGGCGACCGAAAATACGATTATAGGTGCCCTTAATGTCTAACGGTCTTAGACTGGAGGAAATAGTCATGTTAGTGCTAATAAGGCCAAAAGTTAATCGGATTTACTAATCATAAGAATTATCGTTGTGATAGTAGTAAGAAATGTTAGATTTTTGTTAAGTTTAGCTATTAGTTACCTCATTACCTTTCTTCCAAGCGTAATAATTAACAGGTATTTCATTACATCTAGTACACAATTGCTTTTAAATAGGATTACTTGAATAATATCATAAATTTCGAGGGTGATGAGCTAATTAAAAGTAATAATACCCTTAAGAAAATTTAAGTGGTTTGAGTATATTGCTCTTGACAAGGCTTAGTATCTAGCCGACTACATTTTCGTGTATCGTTCAAGCAGTCAAAACCTTTACTTTTACCTTAATTAAGCTCTTAACCTCTTATATACTTTTAATCTCCGCGATCGTTACGCAGATTATACGTTTTAAGGTATTATATTAGATATAGAGGTAATAAGGTACTTCAAAGGACGTTATTCGTGGTATGTAAAATTGTGGAAGAAAAGTATTGTAGCTATTGAAATTGATCGTTACGATGTTGGTAAGGCTAAATTTGGCTTCGGGCTGGGAAAGTAATTATTGTTGCTAGGGATAACGTTTATTTAAACTGTTATTAAGTCAATTATGTTTCATATCCTTAAGTCTTCTACCCTGTTCCTTTTTTACTTGAAGGATATAAAAACCTTCGGTATTAAAGTTAATGTCAACGTCAGCGAATTAGTTAAAAACGGTTCAATTTTTTCCCTTACCTTTAAGTAGATGTATCTATGGTTTTATCTTTAAAGTCTAGAGGCAATGGTACTAAACCTAACGGAGCTAGAGACACGCTAATTACATCGACGATTTGACTACCTAGTCGTTGATAAGTCATATAAAGTCATAAAGTCTGTAAGGTATAAAGATGTGAAATACTTTGCCTTATAAGTTATTAAAGAAAAAACTCTATTAATATTACCAAACACATACCTAACCCCCGATAAATTTAACTTGATACTAAAAGACTATAATAACTTTAATTACGACGTTTTTATTCATATATTTTAATTGAAAAAGAATCCTGTTTTATATGTCGTTAATTCCGTAACTTTTTTTAAAGAGTTAAATTTCTGAAATCCTGTATGGTAAAGGATACGTGGGAAACGTTAAGGATGCTATAAATCAACACATATTTGGGTCTGCCTAACATCGTCGTTTACAATACCAGCATTAACTTTAAAGCGGAGGAGTTTTAAAAACATGTTAAGATAATGGGTATACAGTGTAAATAGGTGCCTATAGAGTCCTACTAGAGTATTGTGAAAGTTAAGAGGGCATATGCCTTATTTCGCCGAACGTATAATATCTTTACGTTAGAGATTAAAAGCTTTACGGATTCGGAGGCACGTCTTCAAATAGCGGTAAAGGACTTCAACAATATTGTGGGACTTAATGGCCTAATATTAACGTTGTTAGTCTTTGGATCGTACTCATGTTTAACGAGTAAATCTCTGCTATTAGCAAGTACCTAAAAACGCGGTGTATCTTACGTTAAAGCATTAAAAGAACTGCGAAAAGAATTGGCACGTCACTAGGTTAATAATACCCTCAATACTAGGAAAAGCCTTATAATAATCGACGTATTTATTTTGCTATTATAAAGTAAAGTCTTCATGTAGTGGGTGCCGGATAAATGTAAGGGTTTATATAAGATTTTAAATATAGTTAATTTCCAAGTAGTTGTTAAAATTGTTAATGGTTTTATAACGTTTTGTATTACCTAGGTTAAGCTTTATATTAGAGCTATTAACGATAAATATCTTCAAACTAAACGACCGAGTTAATACGAGCCTTTTTTTGTCTGTTATCTATAAGCCGATAAAATGCCGCCGGTGCTGACCATCCCCTAGAAAGAAAAACATTAAAGAGGAGGAATATACACTGGGCTATATTTACAATAATATTTAGGTAAGTAGGAAAGAAAAGGATAACGAAGATTTATTATTAAAGTTCCGAGTATAAGGTATTATGAAAACCTTCAGTAAACCATTTAGGAAAAACGACAAGGTTAAGATTGACAGCTTACAAATTCAAGGACTTGTGAAATTCATAACAAAGTCCGATTTTAACTTTTGAAACCTAAATGTTACGATTCTTAAGTCGAGGATTATTTACGAGGTTAAAGGTACGACTACAGGGCAGCTATACGAAAAGTACCGTCTAATAGCTTAATAATACGGTAATAAGGGTAAATATTGAATTCTTACGTAATAGCTAACGATTTAAAAGATTACCTAACGTTTGGTAACCGCCCTAATACCAAGCTTATTAACGAAGACAAAAGGGACATTTACGATGAATAGCCAAAATATAACGTAAGCCTATACATAATTAGTAACGGATTTACAACAAATTGTATTACTGGAATTACTATAGGAACTACGGTTTATTTACCTTTTAGGAACAATAATACGAGATATCAAACCTTTATATAGACTGGCTAAAGCAAGCGTCCACTGGTTCTTAACTTACTAATCGCATTTTAAATTAGGATTAGTTATAAAGTATTTAATATACCATCCGTATTAAATAATAACATATGAAAATGATTTAGGCCCAATGGGTATGTAAATTAACAATATCTTTTTCGTTAGAACGGCTGGTTTTATAGTAACAAAATAGTAGGAGATTGAAGATTTTAAGTTTTGGAACAATAAGCCGATTACAACGTCGGCAGAAGGTAGCTAATTTGACTTTAATAAATCGTTAATCCGTCTACTTGGTGTTAATTCCGGTCTTAACTTTCGTTAAAAGGAGTAAGATATAGATTTAGCTATAATCCATAAAATTGATGTAGTTAAGGCCTAATGGTACCTAAAATAGTGTACTTGTAGCAGTTATATTGCTATTTTGTGTTAACTAGAGGTCTTTTACAACCTTTTTATCACGGTAAAAGTATAACATTTAATAAGTAACTACTTTGATTGGCTAAATAAAAGGATTAAATAGCAGATATAAAAATTGAACTGAGGGATTTATACGGTTTTAATCGACTTATCGAAAGCTAAATTAATAATTTTTAAAGATTGGTCTTTCATAAACAATACCGATTTATCTTCATAAATCGACTTTTTAATAACCCTTGTTAATATGAACAAATGTGAGGACTGTTGGTAGGCCTTAGATGTTGCAATGTTGTCGATTCGATTGGTCGAAGTAACAGTAGTATTGTAATAGTCAGATGATGGATATATTGTTCTAGGTTTGGTTGACCGTTAGCCGGTATGCACTGTAATTTGTATGGCCAAATGCTTGGTCCGTACCCTAGAATGAAGTGCAGCGTACTGCACTCGACTTATACCCAATGCAGTAAGTTCACACAAAGCAATACACTCAACTTGCAGTTCAGTATAGTCAACTTTACTGTAAGTAAAGTTGACCTACTGCACTGCATGTAATACTATTCTAACAAAGACCAATTTATTATTATCGGTAGCCCAATTTATTGAACTTTTGTCAAACTTAAAAGGATCATTCGAAGTGTATTAGCTTTGGAGGTTTATAGAATTATAGAATATTATAATTTATGTATAGTATTATGTGAAACCCTTAAATTTATTATTAGCTAATTGAAATTTTTTCTCATTATGGTAGTAATTTATACCGATTTGAGGAGCCTATTCAAATGCCTTTCGAAACTCGGAACTATTCGCTAGAAACTCCTGATAATCGACGTAATAACACTTTTCGAAGCTTATGAAGGGAGGGAGATTGAGGAGTTTCGGTGGATTAATGGGAAAGATAATCCTATTAATGACATAACGAAATTATCGCTAAATAAGGACTTTAAAATGTTTATGAATAATAATATGCTAGCTATACGTATGGAAGATTACGTTAATAAGTCGTCCGACAAGCCTAAATTACGTGGTGGTGGTTAGATATATTCTGGAAAAAATTAAAAAACTGCTAGGAGATTGATAATAGCGACTTATTTAATTGGTACGGTTAAAGTAGAGGTTTGCCTAAGTTTATAGCGAAAAAACTTTTCGTGGGAGTCGATAAAGTTGGATTTCGAAGTTGTAGGGAAATTAAAGATAATTGGGATTAATTTAAATGGAAATAGGTGTAATTTGATATAAATGTTAATTGGAATTGACAGGGGTTTGGATAGTTAACAATGTTACAGTTTAACGATTACCGGAACAGATTGGTTAACCATACTAGTATGCGCGTACAAATTAGAAAGCTGTTTATGTTGGAATAATAGTAATTGTAGTGAAGTAAGCTAACTTTACTTATAATAAAGGTGACTATACTAACTGCAAGTTGATTATATTGCTGTATGGACTTATTGTATTAGCTGCAAACTAAGTACTGTATGTGCCCACTTCATAATAGGGTACGGGCCGAGCAATTAATCATACAAAATAATGTGTAGACCAGCTAGATGTTTGTCAAACCTATAATAATACATCCATCACTTGACCAAGCAATACTACTATTACTTCAACCAATTGAATCGACAACGTTATAACGTCTAAAGCCCTACCAACAGTTTCGTAAAGTTTTATACCATTCAAATTAAACCCTGTATAAATGTGATTAACAGTAAATATATTTAAATTGAACGACTAAGCTAATACGACCTTTTTTTACTTGTACTCGATAAGTTAATAAAAGACCGTTGGTGCAAACTATTACCCCAAAAGGGAAAATTTTAAAAGGAGGAATATATACCAAGTCGTATTTACAATATTATTTAGGTAAGCTGAAAAAAGAAGAAAGACGAAACTTAATATTAAATCTCCTAGTATAAGGCATTATTCAAACCTTGGGAAAACCTTTTTAAAAAAGTAACAGCTTCGAAATTAACTACCTCCTAATTCTAAAATTTATACAATTTGTACCCAGAACCGATTTTAACCATTAAAACCTAAATTTAACGATTTTGAAGTCGAATAATATATATAAAGTTAATGGTAAGACCACGGGTCAGCTATACGAAAAGTTACGTCTAATCGCTTAAGGATACAGTAATAAAGGTAAAAACTGGATTTAAATTTAGTTGCTAACGATTTAAAAGATTAGCTAGAACTTGGTGGTTGCTTTAACGGAAAGTTTTCTAATAAGAACTAAAGTTAAGTTTATATTTTATGTCCGCAATAGAACGGAAGTATATATACAGTTAAAAACCGATTAATAGTG
The DNA here is from genome assembly GCA_038502455.1 of Anisogramma anomala. Classification (NCBI taxonomy): domain Eukaryota; kingdom Fungi; phylum Ascomycota; class Sordariomycetes; order Diaporthales; family Gnomoniaceae; genus Anisogramma; species Anisogramma anomala. The sequence goes on along the minus strand of JASMMZ010000005.1, from coordinate 1,865,827 downwards.
GATCATCTTGTTGAAATTACTCTAGAGAATACGTGTTACCTACCTTTCGGAACGGTAATGCGGTGTATTAAACTACTATGCGGACTGACTCAAACAAAAGTTTATTAGTTTCTAACTTGTTAGTCGTACTTCAAATTACGACTAAGTATAAAGTCTATAATATACATCCTATGCCTACTGGTAACGTAAGAAAATGATTTCGGCTTAATGGGTACATAAATTAACGATACCATTTTCGTCGGAATTATCAGTTTTATAGAATCGGAATAGAAAGCAATTAAATATTTTAAGTTTTACAATTGAAAACCAGTTACGACTTTAGCAAAAGGAAATCAACTTAGTTTTAACGGATCGTCAATCCGTATATGTAGTATTAATTCCAGTTTTAATTTTTGCCAAAAATATCAGGACGCTAATTTCGTCATAATAAATAAAATTGACGTGGTTAATATTTTGCGGTACTTAAAACAACGCGCTTATAAAAGTTGTATTGCTACCTTATATTTTTTGGAAACCTTCTTTAACCTATATACTACAATATAAATACAAAAATTAACAAATTAAGACTTTAACAGGGTAAATAAAAGGCTTAAATAGTAGATACAAAACTTGAACCAAGGGATTACTATAGTGCCTATTAACCTGTCGAAGCCGAAGTTGATGATTTTTAAGAGCGGTTCCTTTACAAATATCACCGACTTCTTTGTGACAAATTGGCTTTTTAATAACACTTATCAATAAAAGTAGGCCAGAGGACTAGTTTATTATTATCGGTAACTTAATCTACCAAACCTCCATCAAATGTAAGAGGATCATACGAAACGTGTTAGCTTTAAAGATTTACGGCATAATACCTAGATTTGAGATAAATATAACTTTGTAAAAACCCTTAAAATTATTACCAGGCAATTGAAAATTCTTTTTGTCCTGGTAGTAATTTATATCGACTCCAGGAAACTATTCGAATACCTTTTAAATATCGAAACAACTAGTGAAAAACACCCGATAATTTACGTAATAGCACTTCGTAAAGCTTACAAAGATAGGAAAATCGAAAACTTTCGATGAATTAATGGGGAAAACAATCTTACTGACGTTATAATGAAAGAATCACAGAATAAGGTCTTTAAGAGATTCGTAAACGGAAACAGGCTAACCATACGTATTAATAGTTATATTAACAGACAATTTAGTAAATAAAAGTCATATATTAACGGGTATGAATATGTTAACCAACTGAAAGACTGTCAGAGGAATAAAAATAGTGATCTTCTCAAATTGAACAACTAAATTAAGGAAAGCAATGAGTTAAATAACCTACATGAATTAAGAAAAATTAAAAAGTAACTTAACCTACGTTAGTTAAAATGGCTAATAGAAGTAGGGGTAGGAGTATCATTAGCAAAAAGGTATTAATAGGGTTAAAATCAGCCCAGTTAACGCACGTAGACTATTTAAAGTAATAGGGGACTTAAAATATATGAGTTAAGAATGCTAATAGTAATAGTAGGTATTATACGTAAGTTTATGACGAAAGACCTGTGTATGGGAGTTAATAAAGCCGGGACTCAACCCGTAGGACAATAAAAGGTAATTAGAATTAATTTAGATATGTAATTCAACTGAAATTAATAGGGGGTCGGCTAGTTAACGAAGATGTAATTCGGTAATGACTGGACAAGTTAGTTGACTACACTGATGTACTCGTATAAAATAAAAAGCCGCCAGTATTCATATAGTAGTAATTGCAATGCAATAGGTAAACTTTACTTACAATAAAGCTGACTGTATTAATTGCAAGTTAAGTATATTGTTTATAGGTCAACTATAGTAGCTACAAGTCAAATACAGTATATGCCAACTTCATACTAGGGTACAAACTAAACAATTCGCTATATAAATTACTACATAACCTGGTTACCGGTATATTGAACCCAAAACAATACATCTATCATTTGACCATGTAATACTACTGTTACTTCGACCAATCGAATCAACAACGTTACAACATCTAAAAACCTATTAGGCAATACCTACAGACAATTATAACGGTAAAGTAAAGTAAGTATTAAACGTCTTAAACTTCCTTAATTTAAACCTTGATATATTTAAGTGTAAGTTCGGCGTTCAAAATATTAAGTATTTGGAATTCATTATCGAAACTGAAATTAAAATACGTATAAACCAAGAAAAGTTGTGTGTTAATCGGAAATAAGAGGTTTTCATGTTAATACTAAAAGTATGGGAGTTTTTAGATTTACCAACTTTTACTGGTAATTTATTCGGCATTACTATAAAATCGATGGCTCTTAATTAGTTTAACTTAAAAAGGCGTTATTTTGCGTTAGATTCTCAGAGAGAAAACCTTTGAACAACTTAAATTCTCATTCCTTTTGAAAACAATTTTATTATAATATAACTTTAATTATCAAACATTTTTAGGGGGCGAATATTCCAGTTTAGTCTCAATTAACCATTCATTTTAATAGAAAGTTTAGGATATTCTACATTCAATAATATATTACTTTTGTCGTGTAACACTTATAGAATACAATCAAGAAATTGACGATGAATAATTATAAAGAATTATCAATTGTTTTAAAACATAAAATACGAAGCTTCGAAGTGTAGCTCGCTTATTCACTATATTTACGAAATACTAAAGCTTGAAATATATCATAACCACTTACCGACTTTTTGAAAGAGAAATTCGCCAATCGAAACGACTTTTCTAATTTTATTTTAAATCAATTTATAAGAAAGGGGCTAAACATATATAGCCCAATATACTATTATAACAAAATCAGGATATTTTCAAAGGGGTTTCAACCTTTATTTTTTTGAAACGGGAATTATAACTTTTACCCCGTAAATAATTATTTCGAAACCTTTTTTATTTATACACCTCTCTCGGCTTACCATCGTGAAAATTCATTCTGAAAAAGTATAAACGTCTTAATCACATTAACCTTTAAAATAACCAAAACTCTGTTATTATATGAATCGCTACTTATCTTTATTTACTTCACTAAGTATTTATAAATCATAGGATTTTACTTACCTATATTCGTATTATTACCGACTAAATAATTTAAGGTTTTATTTCCAAATATTTAGTAAATATTCGATAATATTTTATGGTTAAGTAATCGTATATAGGTTTCTATTTACAAACCATTAGTTACTGAATAAATTTAAGCTATGTACGATTTACTTTTCATCGATTATTTAAGCTGTAAAGTTATGGTCGTTATTTTATAAAGATTTTATTTCAAACCAGGATTTTATCGTGTAACGTAATTATTTTACCATAATTACGATATTTATGAGCGAATAATTTATTTGCAACAATGATGAAAAGAATTTCTCAAGCTTTTACCAATTTGAGAACGGCTTTAAAACGAGTTTTAATTAATTTTATAATCAATTAATTTTACAATCGAGTCAACGACCTATTTTACTTTATCGTTATTAAAAATCGTTTAAGGAAAGCTATGACTTTAAAGGCAATAAATACCATATATATAGAAACTTATACAGAATCATTTTTGAAATATTATTTTCTTTTTCAGGTGTTCTTTCGAGTTATTATTAACAATTGAGGGTCTAATTAAATGAATAGTTTTTGAAACTCTTTTACAACATTATGAGGTTTAAATAGCGTTCAAATACTATATTTTACCTCAAAATAGATCATGTTACCGAATGCGCTAATGAACCGGGTTTAAATTATATATATTCTTTTATTTTTTACACTCAATTCGATTCAAAACATGTATTACCCAATTATAAATTAACGTTCAATAATATAAATATTATTACTATTGGTATAAAACCATTTTTTACGATATATAATTATTACATCGACTTTATACAACACATATAACTATTGGTAGCGCTTTGAACGTTTCAACGTTGTCGATTCGATTGGTTGAAGTAACAGTAGTATTACGTGATCAGGTGGTGAATGTATTGTTTTAGGTTTGGCACATCGCTAGCCGGCCTACATAGTAATTTGTATAGACAATTGTTTGGCCCGTACCCTAGTATAAAGTGAGCGCATATTATACTTGCTTTATAGTTAATACAGTAAGTCCGCACAAAACAATACACTATACTTTCAGTTAGTATAGTTAACTTTATTGTAAGTAAAGTTTACCTACTACACTGTAAATATTACTATTCCTACACTGGCGGCTTTTTAGTTTGTACGCGTAAGCCAGTGTAGTTAACACATTTTTTCCGGTAAGCGCTAAATTGCGACCTCGTTAACTAGCTAGACCCCTATTAATCTCAATTAACATCCATATCAAATTATATCCATTTACATTTAAATTAACCCTAATTACCATTCATTGTATTATAGCTCTGAGGTGCGACTTTATCGACTTTCACAAAAAGTTTTTTTCGTTATAAAATCTGGTAAACCTCAACTTTAGGTTTAAAAATCAAATAGGTCATTATTATCTATCTCCTGATAGTTTTGTATTTCGCTAGCATATCCCTAATCTCCGCTACGTAATTTTGGTTTGCCGGGCGGTTTATTAATATTACCCTCGATATGTATTGTTAGTCTATTATTATTTACAAACCTTTTAAGGGCTTTATTTAACTATACTTTTGTTATGACATTAATAGTATCATTTTTCCCGTTGATCCATCGGAACTCCTTAATTTCCCTTCCCTCTTAGGCTTCGTGGGGTATTATTACATCGATTAGTAGGTTTTTTTTTCGTTAGTAGTTCCGAACTTCGAAAAGAATTCGAATAGGATCATCGAGTTGATACAAATTACCATCTGGATAAGAGGAATATTTAGCTACCTAATAATAATTTTAAGGGTTTCCTATAATACCATGCCTATATTAAATCCTGTTATTATACCGTAAATCTTTAAAGCTAATACGCTTCGTATAATACTCTTATATTTAATAGATGGTTAGTAAATCAAAATACCGATAATACCAAACTAGTCCTCTCGTTTATCCTTATTTATAAGGTTTAGCAGGCAGCCAATCTGTAAAAATAGGTCGGTATTATTTACGAAAAAACCTATTCGTAAAGATTATTAATTTAGATTTTGATAGGTCGATCAAAACTATATTAATTTCTCGGTCTAGGTTCCGTATTTGCCACTTAATCCTTCTTTTTAGCCGGTTAAAGTTGTTACCTATTGGATCTTGAACTTGTGTCTCGATAAAAAGGTTGTAAAAGGCCTCCGGTTAACATAGGATGTTAATATAACTGTTACGGGCACTATATTTCAGGTACCGATTGACCTTAGCCATGTTAATATTTTCGATTATAACAAAATCAATACCTTGATCCTTTTAGCAAAATTTAAGACCGGTTTTAATACCAAGTATACGAATGAACAATTTATCAAAGTTAAGTTAAATACCCTTTACTAGAGTCGTAACCAACTTATAGTTTTAGAATTTAGAATCCTTAATTACCTATTATTCCAATGCTACAAAGCCAGTCGTTCTAACGACAATAGTATCGTTAATTTATATGTCCACTACGCTAAAAAAAAAAAAAAAAATCCGTTACCAATAAATACGGGTTGTTTATTAAAGACTTCATACCTAGTCGTAATTTAAAGTGTAACTAATAGGTTAGAAACTAATAGACTCCTGTTTTAACTAGCTCGTGTAAAATTTTAATACATCGCATTATTAATTTAAAGGGTAAATAAACCGTAATTAGTATAACAATTTCAATAATAGCATCCATTGTAAATCTGTTACTAATTGCGTATAAGCTTGCATTATATTTCGGCCATTAAACGTAAACTTACCTTTAATTTTGGCTAATAAAATTGTTACCAAAGCGATTACTAAACTCTTATCGATTTTTCAAATCGTTAGTAACTACGTGAAAATCTAGTCTTTACCTTTATTGCTGTATCCTTAAGAGATTAATCGTGATTTCCGTATGTTCATTCCGTGGTCTTGCCTTTAAACCCGTAAATAATCCTCGACTTAAAGATCGTAACATTTAAGTTTTGAAGGGTAAAGTCGGATTTCGATACGAATTATACAATTCGTTGAGTTAATAGGCCGGTAATCTCGAATTTATTTTTTTCCTTCAAAGGTTTGCCTAAAGTCTTAATAATACCTTATACTTAAAGCTTTAGTACCAAGTCTTCATTGTTTGTCTTTTTACTATTTACCTAAGCAATATTATAGATTAGACCCGATATATATTCTTTTTCTTTAACGTTTTTCTTTTTTGGGACTCGTCCGCATCCGAGGCGTTTTATTTGCTTGTTAATAACAGATTAAAGAGGTTCGTATTAACCTAGTCGCTTAACTTAAAGACTTTCGTCGTTAATAAACCTAATATAGAGCTTAACCTGAGTAATACGCAAAAACATAGAACTTTTAACGGTTTTAATAACTACTTTAAAGTTAGCAATACTTAAGATTTTATATAATAACTCCTATTTACCCAGCTCCCATTATACAAGGACTTTACTTTACAACGATAAAGCAAGTACGTCGATTATTATGAGTCCGTTTCTGGTGTTGAGGGTATTATTAACTTGACTATGTACTGATTTTATTCGCAATTTCTTTAATGCTTTGCTGTAAGCTGTAGCCATCTTTTAGGTACTTGATAATAGCGGATATTCACTCGTCAAGTGTGAATACGCCTTAAAGACTAGTAGTGTTATTATTAAGCCGTTAGGACTCACGATATTATTCAGGCTTTTTACCACCATCTAAAGGCGTGCCTTCGGATCCGTAAAGCTTTTAATTTCCAGAGTAAGGATATTATACGTTCAGCAAAATAAGGCGTATGACCTTTTAACCCCCCTAATACTCCAATAGGCCTTTCTAGGCACCTGTTTATATTAAATACCCATTATCTTAGCATTTTCCTAAAACTCTGCCTCAGTAAAATCAATGCAAATATCGTGAAGAATAACGTTAAGTAGGCTTAAGTACGTGTTAATCCACAATATCCTTAAAGTTTTCTACTTATCTTTTGCCGAAAAAGATTTTAAAGACTGGAATCTGTCAATAGAGGTTATAAAGTAAATAATAAAAAGAAGAGCTTATTATCTAAGTAAAATATATTTATAAAGATCTTATAAATAAAGTTCTCATTGTTCTTCAATAAAAATTTTAATCTTTGGGGGAGCTTAGCTATATATTTGGCAATAGTAGTGAAGATTTTCGATAGCTTTTAATATAAAGTATTCCAAATCTTTATACTCTATGGACTTTAAGACCTTATAGAGTTGTAATGATTACACTAAATACCCGTGAGTATATAGAAGGTGTCAGAGGGTTTGTGTTATCAAGAAGGTAGCAGAGGTGCTGAGTGAACAATATCGCAACCGTGCAAGTAATGATCAAAAGCCGTGAGGCTATTCAGAATATACTGAGACTGAATACTTAGATTAACAACTGAAGAGCTATGAAGGAAATACTATCTATGTGGTGCTGACCGTGTCCTTATATTCTTAATCCTCCATACGCCTTCAGTGCTGGATCATGTTAGATCGAAACATGATCTCAATGATCCTTAGTGCGTAACCCTAACTCTAATGTTGCTGACATAAGAGATATCCCCACCTGATGTGTTGGACATCAGGTTCTTAGTGGCTTAGCCCCATACTGGCCTGTTTTCTGACCCTCCGATATTCTTGGGTTATAACAAGAGTTTGGTAACGGATAAGTAGTCAAAATGCCGATATAATTAGCGTATCTTCGGTGTAGTCAGGTTTAACACCATTATTTTACGGCTTTAAAGATGAAACTATAAGGTCCTCTACTTAAAGGTACAGGGAAACCTCTGGCCGTTTTTAACTAACTCGTTGGTATTAATATTAACGTTAATGTTAATGGTTTTTATATCCTTTAAATAGAAAAAGAAAAAGGTAAAAGAATTAAAGATGTAAAACGTAATTAATCTAATAATAATATGAATTATCTGTATCTTTAGTAACGATAATTATTCGCCTGGTTCGAAACCAACTTTGGTTGTATTAACGTCGTAAGGATTAATTCTAATAGCCGTAATACTTTCACTCCATAATACTATATACTAAGAATAACCTCCTATTAAGTACCTTATTTCCCCTATATCTAGTATAATACCTTAAAACATGTAGTTAGCGTAACAATAGCGAAGGTTAAAGGTATATAAGGTGTTATGTATTTAGTTAGAGTAAAGGTAAGGATTTTTACCACCTAGGAGATATAGGAAGTTATGGTCAGCTAATTACTAGGCCGCTCTGAAAGCTATATTTTCATGTCTCTTAATTTACTTAAGGGCATTTTCTCCATCAATTGGTTGGTCACTTTCGAAGTTTGCGATTTAATCCAAGTAATCCTTTTTAAAAGTGGTAGTGTACTGAGTTTAACACATTAAATTTTTGTTATTTCACTCGGTTGAAGGGTAACAAATTAACTAATAACCAGACTTGCTACAAATCTAATATCTTTTGCTATTATTACGATGATAATGCTATGGTTAGCAGGCCCGCTTAAGTTTTGGCCATATTAACGCCAACGTGATTGATACCTTTAGTTTATAGTAGATAAGCCAGACCTTAAATATTGAAAGCACTCGTAGCTGTACTTTTAATTGATTTAATGAATTGCCATAAGGTTTCCTTTATTTACGTTGGGGAAGTTGCTCGCTTGAAAGAATATACCAAGCGAATTTAATATACATGTTATTACAGTTGTAAGCTAGATACGAAACTAGTTAAAAAATCTTTTACAAATAGCATTTAGATGTTGTAAAGCGTATTAAATCTCGTTAACACCTAAAATAGCTGCCTGTACCTATTCGCAAAGTGTGGTTTCGCCAGCATAGACTTTCTCTATTACCTGCTTGCACAATATCAACTCATTAATCATTTAGTTAAGTATATCTATTAATATTTTCTTCTTTTTTTTCTTTGTTATTATTATAATTTACCGTATAATTACCTAATATGTATAGTATTCGATAAATTGGACATCGTATTCGAAATGGTTTTTCATGTTATCGTAAACTTCGCGGAAGGTAGTCGCTTTTATTAGAAAGGTTAGGTAATAATCTCTGGCGTACCTTATAAGGATTCTGGGGAATAATAAGTGAAAAACAGAAGGAAAAACTTCCATCTACTTACATATGTTTAAAAAGAGAATTATCTTCTTATCGAAAAGGTTGTAAGACTTTTCGTTATACTTTTTTGGCATTATTTTAAATCTTGGCGAAGATCGTATAAAGTTTGTAGTTAATTTTAACTATTTTGATAGGTTTTGGAAATATGTCTTAATGGATATCCTAATTTTCATTAATATTTTCTCATAGTTAAAGTATTAAAGCCTCCGAAAGACGGTCTTAAGGGTAATTACTAGTTGCCTGGCCCGAATGATAAATTCTTATAGTGGAATCTGTAGTAGGCTTACGTGTGTAGGTAAACCTGTTGTAAAGAGGTTTTTAGGAGACTTTATAAATACGGTTTTCGAAACGTTTTTAAAAAACGTAAAACAACTTACAGATTCCTTTTTTTAAACTCGTAAATTGTAAGATAACGGTCTTCACCGTATTTAGGTCGTAATAGTATACGCAAAGTATTGCTATAAAAGCATCCGAGTTATTATTACGTTCTTCATTACTATGAATATGGTAACTTTTTGTAACGTTCTTTTGCAAAAGGTTTCAAATGCTAAAATATAATAAAATATGTTGGTAGAGCTTTAAATAGTTGCAATGTTGTCTATTCTAATAGTGGAAGTAACAGTAGTATTGTGAAGTCAGGTGATAGATGTATTGTTTTAGGTTTGGCAGACCGTTAGCCGGTTTACATAGTAATTTGTATGGCCAATTACTTGGCCTGTGCCCTAGTATAAAGTGGGCGTATACTGTACCTGCTTTGCAGTCAATACAGTAGGCCCGCATAAAACAATACATTGTACTTGCAGTCAGTATATTCAACTTTACTATAAGTAAAGTTGACCTACTGCGCTGTAAATACTACTATTCCAAAACTAAAATTTATTTATTTTAGTTAAGAAACTACATGTAAAACTCGAAGTCTTGTTCACATGACTTTATAAAGTTACAAGATTAACACAAACTGTAATAACAGCTACGTAATGATATATAGAAAAGGCCGCTAATAAATTATATTTCTTTTGAAAATGGGTTTTAGTCGGCAATAATTTTCTCTTTTTTAAAAAACCCACAAATCGAACAAATTTTCCGAAACAAACTACACTCACCTTATAAAAGGTATTTTATTACACGCGTCGTCGATTTACACGTTATCGAATTTAATATTTCGTGTAGAAAATACCCCGGATTTTATGTTGATTAACTTATTTAAACCGTTTTAAACTCGTTTCCAAACCAACAAATCCGCGACTATTAAACACCCGTTATCGACATTATTAATAATAATGACGAAACCGAATCTAAATTCCACGTTAAATGTATCTTAAGAACCTAGAATAAGTCTTAAGTAAGTTACTCCCGTATTAACAACTGCTTAAAGCGATATGTCTTGATTAAATAAATGGGTTATATATACCCAACTTCAAACCCGTTTTTAAAATTTCCAAATACTGCGGCCTTAAATTCTTTCGAATCTCGTTATAACTCGGTTAAAGATAACAACGGATCTTTCTGCCCTACTCGTTAACAAGCTTAATTCGAATCTATTTTTCTTCAATTACTAAGCCATTTAGAAACTGATATTTCATGGTGTTTAAACAATAAACTAATTAATTCACGTAAGTTAGTAATAATATTGAATAAGTTAAAATACATGAGTTGATGATAGTAATAATCCAATTAACTCACATAGAATGAACAGAAATAATAGATAGTTAGCCTATATTAGTTACAATAGCTATTAAAAGTAATAGGTACGTTAACTTACCTAAGTTAAGTGGTAGCAGTAGGCGGCTTAACTTACGTTAATTAAAATAACTAATAGGTTTATATAAAAAAAGGGGGAAAGTGGAGGAGGGGGTAGAAGTACGTTAGGAGTAATATTATAAGTTGGTATTTAGATTGGTGGTTACTAAGAATGAAGTCCTAGTAGTTGTTATACTCTTACGATACTTTGAGTCGTTCTATTACGTAACCGGGCAACTAATTTTCTTAAGCTTATAACAGCTCCTTAACAAAGGTTTCTTCTTATTTTTTTTATCGAGGATAATGAATAGTATCTAACCGTTTCAAATTACAGTTTAAACTTAGTTCTTTTACATATACAACAACCTACATATACTTATGAGTAAGTAACTGGATTAATTACATAAAAGCTAAGTAAAAAAAAAAAACAATATTTGCTATAGAACTTAACGGTAATAGATAAAGTTTTTACGGATATTAATAACATTGAAAAGGGTTTTACAAAACATATAACATCTTTCAAAACACTATCGATTTAGGTAACATTTTAAAGCACTATTAACTAATTTTTTTCGTTAATAACACTATTATAAACATCAAGATCTCTTAATTATTACAACTTCAAAAAGTTAAAATCATTGAAATCTACCGCTAAAACTTTCAAACAAATAAACGGTATAATCGATAGAACCATAATCGAACGCGTTAAGCTATCAACAGAAATCTATCATTTACCTGTTTACCATACATTTTTCAATAAAATAGCGAAATTCATTCCCTAAATAACCATACAAAACATTACCAGGTCAAACCTATATACTCTAAAAATATATGAAATATCGGATATTGTGGATATTACTATATACCCTCATATATAGTATACATAGGCCAAGTGGCAGTGCAATGTATTGCAAGGTACTCTCCTGCAGGGTGCACGATAACGTATCATGCTGCAGGCTGCATTTTTGCAAGACGCAAAGTGTATCATACATGTAGCGGTCTGGAATAGCTATTCTAAACCGAATAGCAATGTATGGAGCGGTCTAGAAGAGGTATTCCAAAAGTGGTACGCTCTAAGCGAGGGCTTATAAGCTCTTACTTGTAGCATGCACCTCTAGATGCTTCTTCTTCTAGATCATCTTACTTTTATACTATAATACCAATATTTTCAATTACTCTTCTACTTACCTATTCATGTGAACAAGTATTTAGACCCTACCGACACTAATCAGTAGCCGACCAGGTCGACTACAAATAGTCTAGGAATGAAGAAACAAACAAACGTTAAATAACTATAGTGGAATACTTTAAAGGTCACAACTATTTGTGCTCCAACACTTTGTTTTTATAAAAATTATACTTCAACATATATAAAGACTATAAAGATTAAATGAATTTAAAAAGAACAACTTGAGTACGATACTATCTACCCTTATTTGGCTTTCTATTTACTAAAAGCCTCGTTACGCTACCATTAATCCTTATTTGGCTCTCTAACATATCCGGACACTTTTTCAAAAACGTCTTATTATGCACTAAGTCACGTAAACCAAAACCACCAAGTTTCGAAACCCTTAGTTAAAATCCATCCGATTTAAAATCGACAACTCACACCGTTGGCAAAACATAAAAGCGGTTACGAATATAACATCCAAACCGATTACTCTACCAAAAACGGTTACGTACAAAAAAACCAAACCGATTACTCCACGTAAAGCGGTTACGCACAAACCAACCAAAACGCTTACTCTATCAAAAGCGGTCACGATACGCTAATACGAACCGATCACCAAACACCGGACTATACAATCATACTCTCTTTACCTGACCTACTTTCTCAAGTCTCCCTGTGTGTTCTAAATTTACTTATATTCACCCTATATATTTCAAGTTTACTCCTTGTAACGTCTAAGTCTTTCTAACCACTTGACTAACATAACGCTACTATATGCTAATAAAATAATTTAATAGGTATGACTAGTCTATGGTTACGTTTTATTTACATATTGTTAGAGATTTATTTTATTTAATTCATGCTAGTAAGCTCTATTACAACTACTTTAATTATATTATGTACTTTGTATTTGCTATTTTCAAAACGAATAAACTTAAACTTTAAAATATTAACGCACTTAAATTCAACTACTGCGCGAAATCACTAACTTACACCGCTCTAACAATTCAACTACGACGCGAAATCACCAACTTTCGCCGCTCCAACTTATCATCCCAACCGCCCCATAACACCTACAAATATAACCCTAAAACCAATAAAACTAAAGGAAGCTAATGCTTACTTCGACATTTTAATTAAATATATAGAAATTAGGAAGGTTATAATATACGAAATCGATCTGAGCCTATAAAATAACACCATCAACACACCAGTCGAAAACCTAAAACCCTATATAGAAAACACATATATCTCAGCCTTGATATTCTGCTATAGGGAGGAGAAAGCCCAAGGACCAGATTTAGTAAATAATTTCCATAAAATATTTTCGAGCTGAACGTTAAATATATGGCAAACAGTAAATCTCACCATTGTTATATCCTTACGGATCCAGATATAAATCAGAGGTATCAATACTTTAGGGATTATGAATAACCGCCTTATAAAAGCCTTATTTCAAACAAAGCAACTTATCGACGTATTAAACTAAAAGGATAAAGGTTTATATATGATGGAATTTGTAAAAGAATATTACCTTACAGAGCAAAAGAAACTGTTATTGGAACGATGAGAACGAAGCGTAAAACGAATTAGTCATATGCCTACACCCCAAGTTAAAAGCAAAAACTATGAGGAAAAAGAAAGACCATGGTCATCGTCCACCACGCAAGTACAATATACCCTTACACTGATATATACTGTGAAAAAAAACCAAATACTAAACGGTTCCCCGGAATACTAGAAACAACCCGCTTAGCCATAGTGGGATTAGACAAAACACCGAGAATAGCCCGATCGACCATAGTGAAAACATCTGAAACATAGAGAACAGCCTGCCTTAGAAATTAACGAACGGTGCAAAACGCCAATACAAGCCCTACATATTAATACCCGCTAACCATGACCCCTACTGTAATCTCCTACCTCAGCGCTTCCCTACTAATAAAAGCGACCCTATAAAGTTGACTAACTTTACCAAACTTTGAAATAAGAATAATAACTATAACAGTAAAATGTACAACGTACTTAACAATAAAATTCGTATTATACTAAATATATATAAAAAATTAAACATTAAACTATTTTAATTTTATATAATTTTACCCGGTATACTATCCGGGAAAACTAAGGAATAATATATGTATTATATTACTTAGGTAGATATATTCACGAAGTATTACAACCTCCTTAAATCCTACTTCGATACGAAAATCAACCACAAACTCTACAATAAGGACTGGACCGACACAATCTGAAAATCTAGAAGGAATCAATAAGAAAACGCCGATGAAAACTTATAAAAGATTCTTACCGCCTTACTAGTTGAATTCCAAAAATGATTAATCGCCCTTATACCGAAATTAAAGGGTAATAAACTATTTATCCAAATAATAACAAAAGCTTACCGCAGAAACCTGGATTCCGACTTTATACTTTTCAAAACAGAAAAGAATCTAAAAGCCTTTTATATAAGCCTTAAAATATCTTTTAAAACCTCTATACGCTCAAAAATAAGCCTCGGATTAAAATTTATAACTGATAAAACCAAAAACAAAAGCCAAATTACCAAAGTAAATTTCGCCGATACTATTCACCACGTTTTGGATCGAAAATTCAAAGTCCACTTAAAGTAAAACGAACGCTCAAAGTACAGGTATTAAAAATGAAACCGTATTGATAAGGGACAGGGAAAATCGTTCGAAAATAGAAAAAACGTACCGCGACCGTAATAATACTTACGAAAAGAAATACAAAGCCATGCGAACTTATAAAGGCAATATATCGTATACGGCAAAGTCGGCTGTTAATCTACAAATCAACCCGTTTACACGTAAATTCAAATCAAACTACAATTTTAAACCGACTATACATTTAATGATCGGATAAAAGCTAATTTTACAATATACATAGCCGAATAAGAAGGTACAAATAACAGATTTGACGTCTACACTTACGAAAACACATCCGGAAAAAACGACCCTAAGTATAATAATACACATCTATTAACCTAAAGCGATAATACCACCTAAAGTATCTTCTCTGGCCTGTAAGACTCCTTCTTCATATATATTAGAAGTTCAAATTACGTTAATAAAGTGTTCGGCGCCTATATAATCTTATAATTTACTCTTGTTAACAGATGCAGAAACAGGTTTCAGGGCATTATAACTAATAATAATATAACTGAAATCTTAACGGCCGGGAAGCAGCAATTTAACGCGCTTATAACGAAGTTTTCGAAATTTCAGCTAAACCGAATAAAAAAACACTGAAAGGTCTTATTTGGTAAAGGTAAACCGTTATTGTTCGAAACAATTGTTACAAATACGAGTTTCGGACCGATTAAATTTTACGTATTAAACTTTAAAATACCATTTCTACTTTTATTAATTAATATAAAAAAACTCATAATTAAAACCCGAAATACAACCAATTAACTTATTCGCGTTTCGAATAATATATTTATACCGCTTCGACTCAAATTCAGCTACTCGTGATTTTTTTCGGAAACACGCATAATAAAGGCTATTTACTTAATATAATATGAATTACGGATATTATACCGAAGATTCGGACACACGATTACAAAAACGCCTTTTACGCCTGCTTTACGCTATAAACTATACGGATATAGGAAAGAACACATTTAAAGCTATCGAAAAGTTTTACTATAGGTACCAACTATATATAAAAGCCCTACGACGGTTCAAGTTCCGCTTTTAAAACAATATAGATTTCAACTACGAAGTAATTATTAATATTATATATCTAAATAGTTAACTGGTTCTTTATTTTGCGGACGCAACAAAATTATTTCAAACCGCTGAATTTATATGGAACGCTTTTGCTACAAACTATTAGGACGTTTTAGTTAAATATTAATCCAACATTTTTTAAGTCCCTTAAACTAAATTACATACAACGTTAATACAGCCTTTAACTTTATCAAGTAATGTACTAAGGCTTGGATAGCCAGCAATGAGTATAAGTAAATTCTAATAAAATCTTTATAGGGTATTAGAAAGTTTAAATGGTATTAGAAACTACCTAAAAGGCATACACGGTATTATTAGAAAGCCTAAAGGGTACCAATTTTAAGAAATATATCTTTTAAATAGAGATTAACGTCGTTAATAACACTTTTAATCCAAATAGGCTTATCCACACACTCTTTTTTTTTAATACTTACCCGAGAATCCACACAAACTCTATACTATCACCATTTAAAATGCAAAGAGCTAATACTATAACAAAGGATATGGCGGTATTACGCTCTCTATGGGCTAAAAACTATATATCCAAAACGGTAGCCACAAAGAATGATCCACGTAAAGCTAATGTTTTAGATTTACTATTACAATTTAAAATTTTATTTTAAAAAACGAAAGATAAATAGACTAGCCCTTACAGGATTAACAGATTTAGAGGCCATAATATACTTATCAATTTTCAAAATGGTATAAATTTTTTCGTTAGATAATAATACGCGAATTTTTAAAAAAGGTGAAAAAAACGGCTTGAAACCGTAAGACGAACAAAACTACTAACAAAACACCCCCTCAAACGACGAATCCAAAACAATCTCTACTCCAGCCCACCCCCCGAAATACGATTCCAGCCCGCTTACACCAAATAAAAACGGTTCTTTTATACTAACCCCACCAAAACCTCGCCGCTAAAGACATTCTTTCGACTCGAAAAGCCAAAAACGCCTTAAAACCCTTATTACAAACTCCTTTATTACGTAAAAGGAAATATCAAACCGCAAACTTAACTTAAAGCTTCATAACGAAGGTATTATCACAACTCTAAGTACCTTATTCGAATAATTTACCTAAATAAAAATTTCAGCCTTAATCGAACAAAATGTTTTTCATTGTAAATAATTTAACCCGATCATTTACGGTACCTATATAATTTTTTCAACTCGCCTTGTTTACGAAGTTGAGGATAAAACTGGAAAACCTTATGTGAAAACCCATCTAGTCATTAAGGGATATAACGATAAAAGCAAAAAGGATATTATAACCTAATATCTTATACTATAACGGACCAATAACCGCCTGGTTTTGACATTCACGGCTTCCCTTAACAAACCATTTAACCTATATGTTGAACTTCGAAGTATTATATAAATATACACCTAATCTAAGGAACGACTTAAACGACGAATCTATGTCGATATACAAAAGGATATTAAACACTACCACCCGTCCAAAACGATTTTATGTATTATAAAACCACTTTACGATTTAGCCGAAGCCGGTATTTACTAATACAATACTTCTTAAGGATATTTTTAAAAACGGCTTTCAATAACTAACTCTACCTTCAACCTGTGCCTATTAATATCAGTAACCTATTCTAAGGGATTTATACTAATATGAATACAAATTGACGACACTTTGACGTTATATAACGCCTCGTTTTCTGCGTTTAAAAAAAGGAAACTTCTGAAAGTCGGCTTAAAAGCAAAATCTAAAACGTAACTGATAAAAAACCATATAATCGATTTTAATAACGCTACTATCACTTTCCGAAACGGCGTTTTAAACCTTATACAAAAGGGGAAGCTAAATAAAGTTACCTTTATCGTTTTGTATAATGTAAAACGGACCAAAAAATACAGGTGCTAACGCGTACATAACGCTTAGGTCGTTTTTATAACACAACTAAATGCAGAATGTAACCTTTTTATCACCGTGTAATACCAAACCGACCCGACACACGACATATATAAAGCGTTTAACAAGCGTCTTTTATAATAAATATACAATTGAAAACGCGGTTTATAATTTATACCACTAAATATACGTATTATAAAATTATTCATTTTTACTAACGGCTTTTCCAACAATAACAACGACTACAATTTATAAGTAGGCTTCGTCCTAATTTTTGGTAAAGAAACACCGGCCTAAAAGGGTTTTATACTCTGTAAGAACATTATTTATTAAACCTTAATTTATGCCACATCCCTTTTATCGTATATACTAACTCTTTTTATTTTTATAAATAGCTGGTTAAGTTATGTATTGTGAATGAAAAACGGTTAATAATTGATATTATAGCATTATGCAAATCATATGAACACTAAGAGTTCGAAAAAATAAAATAAATCAATAGAAAATTGAATCCGGTAAACGTAATAACCAAAACCACACTGAAAAGAACGCTAAAAATCTTTATAGCAATAAATACTTTATTCGTTAATATAACTAAAAAAGCTTTACAATTTTAGTAAACCGTTATACCATTTTCGCCAGTTTTAAAACGGTTGAAGTCTTGCTATCCGCGCTAATTCTCGATTTATACCTTTATTTAACACTATCATTTTACACCGCTCCTAATATTTTATCACTTTTTCTTTTACAATTTTTAACCTAAAGGATTATCTTATTTTTTTTCTTTTTCTATTTAAACATACGATATTGTACCTATCCTAACATATTACGTTTCTTTATTTTTCTTTTTCTAATTTAATCTATGATATCATACCGATCTTAACATATTACTCTTCTTTATCTTATACATTTTAAGTCATATTTATTACATTTTAAACACGAATATAGTAAATAAAGTAATAATATCAATATAGCCAGGCGCGCTGGCTCGGCCGTAAGGGTAGTTATTCACTACTAAAAAAGGGAAAAAGCGACGCCGTTGCGTCTTTACCATCCTCTCCATTACCTTTCTCTTTTATGCTAACGCTATTGCCATTACCGCCATTGACACCATCAGTGCCAATAAGGATATAGCCTTACGCCTTACGACGAATACCCGTAGGCAAAAGCGTGAAAAAGATATTACCCTCCTTACGACGACATATGATAACGTTGTCAAATTCGCCTACATAATACATACATAGGTCCTCTTTCCAGGCGGTAACGGCGGCCATCGACTTCCTAAACCGCTGGTTAATGCTTATTACTAGTTAATATCGGCTTATTTTAGTTATTAACGACCGCGATTGTTTTTCGAAACACCCTAAACATCATATTTTTACTGAATGATTTTTTTAAAATTTATTTAAAACTTATTATAAAGCCGCCGGACGCGTAACACGGCTTCGGCTTACGGCCCGAAAACAACCAGAACAGGGATATACGAGCTACTAATCCGTTTGTAACGGTAGTAACGGAACAAACGACCCCCATTCTTATAATAATCGCCAACGGATTTACCCGCGGCCGCGAACGCAACATACGATACGTAAGGCGTATCCATTAACGGTTCGTGACTACGGATATGGATTCGTCACTCCAATGTTTTATGCGTTAAAAAGGTCTGATGATGTACTTTAACGATACGAAACTTAAGGCGACGAAGTAAATCCGCCTCATACTTTTTATCTAAAAAGGAGAAAATTAAAGGTATACAAACGGGCGGATTTAAAGTAAACGAATTTTAGCGTAATTACGCTAAGCTGTGCTTACAGCGTAAAGTGACCCTTATGGATAATAGGGTTTTTATCTGTAAAGAGAAGGTAAGGTTTACAATCTACCTATTAAAGCAGCTTGATTTATTTGATTAAAATAAAGAATTAAATTAAGATAGGGACTTATATTAGTTTAGGCTACACGGCTTTGAAAGAAAAAAAGAAGTTTTACCTAGACTAATAACAATATATCCTTTTATATTAGCCTAATATATAGTTGCGTAATTATCTCTACGTAATTACCCTTATTAAAAATATAAAAAACGTTATTATTAACCATATTGCCCCCATTTAACTACATTAACTAAAGCCGAATTATAATCATTACCACGGTTAAATCTTACTAATTCTAACTGAACTATAATTACTACCGCGACTATAACTTATTGATTCGAATCTCTATACCTATATTATCGCTTCAAAAACTGCTAATTCAGAACTATTACAATTAATATTATAATAACACTGTTTCTACGAAAACTGTTAATCTGAACCTTTTATAATTAATACGGAAATAATACTATTACTACGGAAACTGTTAATTCGGATTTTTAAAACCACATAGTTATTACAGAGCGTTATATAAGAAAAAAAAAAGATTACCTATATGGATATTACTATATACCCTTATATATAGTATACATAAGTCAAGTGACAGTGCACTGTATTACAAAGTACTCTCTTACAAGGTGCACGATAACGTGTCACGCTGTAGGCTACACTCTTGTAAGACACAAAGTGTATTATACATAGAGCGGTTTGAAATGGCTATTCCAGACCGAATGACAATGTGTGAAGCGGTCTAGAAGAGATATTCCAAGATTGGTACGCTCTGGGCGAGAGTTAATAAGCCCTCACCTGTGGCGTGCACCTCTGGATGCTTCTTCTTCTAGATCATCTTACTTTTATACTATAATACCAATCTTTTTGATTACTCTTCTACTTACCTATTCATATGAATAAGTATTTAGATCCTAACGACAAATATAAAGATGAATAAAGAGTTGGATAAAATATTGGATAATAAACGTAATAGATTGTTAGCAAAAGTTGTGAAAAATGGATTGAATATCAAAATGTAAAGCAAAATATGAATAAAAACCAAGTAAATTAAGACATTAATAAATTAATTGATGAACTGAGAAACAATCAAGTTTTGAACCACTAATTTATATGTTAAATATATCAATAAATTGTTGGTAGGACTTCAGACGTTGTAACGTTGTCGATTTGAATCGGTCGTAGTAACAGTAGTATTGCATGGTCAAGTGGTGGTAGTATTGTTCTAGGTTTGGCAAACCGCTAGCTGGTCTGCACAGTAATTTGTATGGCCAATTGCTTGGCCCGTGCCCTAGTCAGAATTGGGTACATACTGTACTTGACTTTACAGTCAATACAGTTAACCCACAAAACAATGCACTCAGCTTGCAGTCAGTACAATCAACTTACTTGACAGTACAGTTGACTGACTGTACTGCAATTACTACTGTTCCAACACAATGTTACATTATTCTAAATTCGCTACCCGGGCAAGCGTGGCACAACAACATTAACCCGGGTAAACACCGGGTGCCACCTGCCGGTACAACAGTTGCCATTTGAAAGCCTATCAGGTCAATGTGCTGCTAGGGACGGGTGATATGATGAAGGCCGCAGGCGGCTTGTGGCAGAGGTTGACTAGATGCAGCAGTCCCCATGTTTGATGTAAGCCTCGAGCGAGACTTCCCCACTGTGAATGGAGTTGTTTATTTTTAGATCATCACTTGGAGAGTCAACAATGTCCGTACCACGGACATGTACTGATGCACGACACTTGCTACTACCAAAGTATGTAGTTGGTTTGGCAGGCAGGGAGGGGCCAGGCAGTCAGTCACCGGGACCAGGGGTCGTCGCCATCACCCAGCAAGAAGCAGACCTCAATTCCACACCCTGGCAACCATTTCCACCCCGACGCGTCGAATTTCTCCCATAAAGAGGCGTCTGGTCCCCGTAGAAGGTGCTACACCCTCCATTGTGGACCCCAGGGAGGAATAGTCTCCCAAATGACTGATATTCTACGCGTTCTCCCGCACTTTCCCGTCAGCCAATATGCGAATCTCATCCCAATTCTCGAGAGAAACCAGGTGGTACGTGAGGCGAAGGTTGCTACCGGCTGTGAACTGATGGCTAATGTATCTATTGCAGACACTTACCGACCTGATCACTCTCGAGGTAGCTGACATCGGCAAGCGCACGCAGCTGCCCTTCTTGGACCTCAAGCGTTTATGCAACGCCCTGCTGGAGGCCCTGCACTCGGACCTGGGCGTCTCGGACAAGGACCATGATGGCGCACGGAGCGCGAGCAAGGCGGCGGAGGACAGTGGCTCGAGTCACGGAACCGCCCTTCGGCATACTCTACCCACTCTCGCCGCCCAACGGTCTACAATCAGCACGCTCGACCCAGTCCTAGACGCCTCTCTGGGCGGCGGCATCCCCACCGGAACCATCACCGAGATAGCCGGCGAAGCCGGCGCCGGCAAGACCCAGCTTCTGCTCGCGCTCCTCCTTGCCGTGCAACTGCCGCCGCCCCACGGCACCGGCCGATGCGCGCTCTACATATCTACCGAAGCGCCCCTCTCCACGCGCCGCCTCACGCAGATGCTCACGCACAACCCCCTCCTCGCCGGCCAGCTGCCAGGCCAGCGCCCCTCGCTCGACAACATCATCAGCACCACGACGCCCGACCTCGAGTCGCAGGAGCACATCCTCACCTACCAGGTGCCCGTGCAGGTTGAGCGCAGCAACATTGGCCTCATTGTCCTCGACAGCGTCGCGGCCAACTACCGCGCCGAGTTCGACTGCGCCGCGCGGCCCGACGGCAGTAGTAGTAAGGGCAAAGCTGGCGCCAACGGCACCGCGTCAGGCCAAGGCTCGAATATGGGCGCGCGCAGCGCGGAGCTCGTGCGCCTCGGCATGCTGCTGCGCGACCTGGCCATGAAGCACAACCTCGCCGTTGTTGTCTCAAACCAGGTGGCGGACCGGTTTGGCGTCGGCAGCCCCGTGCGAAGTAGGACTCAGCCCACGGTGGCGCCGCCGACCAAGACTCCGTACACGAAGGCTCCTGGCCAAAGAGGTGGCGCTATTTTGATGCAGGAGTCGCCCCTGGCGGCGCGGAGTAAGGTCTCCAACCCGCCGCCCCTCCCGCCAATCGAGCCAACCTCGTCCATGGCCGACGCCCTCCCGGGCTCGAGCCTTCCCTCGCCCACGCACGATAAGGACCATGAAGCACAGCTTCCGTCGCCGCCTCCTCCATTTCCACCCGCGCCATCTCCGAACGGCTGCGTTGCAGGCCCGCCGGCGCTGGACATTGACCACCAGCTGCGGTGGTTCACAGGATGGGGCGACGACCCGGCACCCGCATCCGCGTACGGGATGAAAACGCCCAGCTTGGGCCTGGTGTGGGCGACGCAGGTGGCGTGCCGCATCGCGCTGTTCAAGGCGCCGCGATACGCGCGGTCGCGGTTCGCTGGGGACGGCGACGATGTGGTGGGTCGCGCCGCGGCGACGCTGAAGACGTGGCGGCGGTGGGCCAAAGTCGTGTATGCGCCGCACGTGGGGCCGACGGGGCCTGGGCTGGAGGGCGCGGTGGAGTTTGACATTGGGATGGGGGGCGTGGGCAGTGTGGTTCGGAAGAGCAAAGGGAAGGGGGTCGTCGATGATGGGTAGAACCAGGTGACGCTTATGAAGCTATGATCTATGAATTCGATGCTGGAAGTAGCAGCGAAGGTGTGTCTGGTGGCAAACCCGCTCCCGTCCTCTCCTTCCCCCCGAAATTTTTGCCGAATGGTCCCTCCCATATGTGTGCACCGCTCTCCAGCACTTCGACGTAGCCTTGTTCTTGCCCGCTGTCTCACTGCGACTGCTTGTTGCAGGTGGAGTCATACAAGGCTGAGGTGGTGGCTTACGAGGCGAGGCTGATAGGAATGCCTACAAGGCTGAGGTAGTAGATGAGGCTGTTGGAGAACCCAGTGGAATTTGTACAAGCGTTGGACGTCATGCGGCTGGCCGGGTAATGGATGACCGTTTATTCCTGGAAATCTCTGTTGTAAGGCATGAGAAAGAAGATTTGTTCTTTATCTACGTACTATGTACAGATTACGGGTGCTCGGCCCATGCTCGGTAAACAATGCCCTGCTCCCCCTGCTCCCTCCAGCTCCTGATTTGCCTTTTGTTCTGGCATCAGATAGGAGCTGCAGCTGGGCATATGCAGTTGTTGCAGAGTCAATGGCAGAGTCAATGGCAGAGTCAACGGACCTGTTGCGGATCGAGTTTCGAAAAGGAGCAGTGTGTGAATGACGTGACTGTCGCCTTGGGGTATGCTGCCTCGGACCTCGCGGTAACGCGTCTTATCAGTCTCATGGTCCCCCCCTACTCATTCTCAGTGCAGAGACATGTGACTCCTGATAGCGCGTGGTAAGGACGTGTTGGTTCGTTCGTTCCTGCCCCCAGCATCAGCCCGCCACATCACACATCGCCCCGTTCACCCGACTTATCTAATCGCAAGACAGGGATCGGCCATTTCAGCCCAGGTAGCGGCACCTTCCCACTCCAAGCACTGGAGTCTGGGCCCTGGTAACCTTGCACTTGCACCTCTCCCACCTCGCATCCCTCCGAAGCCGAAGCCATTTCTTGTCTGTCAAACCACACGCTCCGCACCACATGCATTTTGTTGCAGCCGTGACTTTCCCAATCGTTTGTTGGTGCAGTTTCCCGACTGCAGTGCCCTCGAAAGAAAGCTGGCCTGCCATTGTCGAATTGACTGCAGCTGCACGGCATCTTGCAACCAACGTGACTTAGTCCCCCTGCACACTTTGCGACAGCACACCCCAGACACAGCCAAAGAAGCGCGAAGGCAAACCTCAAGGTCGACCGTTCCCCTGGATGGGGCCTATCGATGTAGGTCGCCTCTGTCATGTCGCCCGACCCAATGCCTGCGCCTGTCCCTGCGCCTGGCAGCGGTGTTGGTGATGGCCTCCAGCAGGGTCAACACCTCCACCTCCACCACGACCACCACCCTGGCGAGCAAGTTCGCCATGCCCCCCCAAGCCCATCCATCGACCTTTCCACCATCTCCGTCGTCGAGCCCGACCCGTCCTCTAAGACGTCTGATGCCTCCTCCACCTCCAAACCCTCCACCGGTCTGCATTCGCCACCCGATAGCAACGATGTCGACGGTAGCACCGATTCAGAATTGAGCGACTTGGACGAGGCCATCGCCAATGCCGACGACATCAAGCTCCATTCGACCCCTGCTCCCCCTCTTGAAGTACCACACTCCAAACCCGCGCAAGCCTCTGCTACCGCTGAAAATGGCCCTCATCCAGTCCAGCCTGAGCAGGCTCCGACACCTGAGCAGGATCAAGACATTGGAGAGGTCATGCCCGACCACTGGTCTGACGGCGTTCCTGTCTTCAAGCCCAACATGGCTCAGTTCAAGGACTTCAAGAAATTTGTACGTTGCCTCGAGGCTGCCCCAAGCGCTCCAACTCGCACATGAGCCTGCTCCCTTCGTTTACTGACGCGCAACCTCACAGATGGCTGCAGTTGATTCCTACGGCATGAAGTCCGGCATCATCAAGATCATTCCACCTGACGAATGGAAGGACTCGCTACCCGAACTACACGACCTTGTCAAGCAAGTTCGGGTCCGTGAACCCATCAAGCAAGACATTCAGGGTTTCAACGGCACCTACCGCCAGTACAACATTATTCACCAGCGGTCCTACAACATCCCACAATGGAGGCAATTATGCGACCAGAGCGAGCACCAGCCCCCTGCACGCCGTGGTGAGCGCCGTGCCAATGCGATGGTCGAGAAGCCGAAGCCCGCTACCCGGTCTCGTGCTGCCGCTGCGAAGACGTCGAGCACGACTACGTCCGGCCGACGTGGCAGGCCCTCCAGGCGAGGTAGAGGTGGTCGAGGTGGTGCGCGCGCAAGGCCCAGGAAGAATGTAATCCAGGATGACTCGGATGAGGACGAGAACCCCATGACGCCCGAGTCTCCCGCGCCTGCTGAGGACGAGAAGGGTGATGAGGTAGTGGATTCGGTCGAACAAGACCCTGGCATCAAAGAAGAGGACGATTGCGAAGATGCGCCACCAAGACGGATGGGAGGCTTCAGTAGGCAGGCCAAGGCCAAGGTTTTTCAGTCCACTTCTGCCCGTCGGAAATACAGCAAGCGCGAGGGCTCAGCTATGATCGACGAGAAAGCCTTCGAGAACTTTGATTACAAGATGGACATCTCCGACTATACACCAGAGCGTTGCGAAGAACTGGAGCGCACGTACTGGAAGACACTCACCTACGCCGCCCCTCTCTATGGAGCAGACTTGATGGGCACCTTGTTCGACGAGTCTACTGAGCTGTGGAACCTGAACAAACTGCCCAACCTTCTGGACGTGCTCGGCACCAAAGTCCCAGGTGTCAACACGGCCTACTTGTACCTAGGCATGTGGAAGGCTACTTTTGCCTGGCATTTGGAAGACGTCGACCTGTACAGCATCAACTACCTCCATTTCGGCGCGCCGAAGCAATGGTATAGCATATCGCAGGCCGATGCTCGTCGATTTGAGTCTGCCATGAAGAGCATATGGCCCTCCGACGCAAAAAACTGCGACCAGTTCCTCCGCCACAAGTCCTTTCTCATCTCCCCGTCGCATCTACTTCAGCATTTCAACATCAAGGTCAACAAGATTTTGTCTCACCCAGGAGAGTTCGTGGTCACGTACCCTTACGGCTATCACTCCGGCTACAACCTGGGTTACAACTGCGCTGAGGCCGTCAACTTCGCACTGGACTCATGGCTGCCCATGGGACGAATTGCGAAGAAATGCGAGTGTTCTGAGGCACAGGACAGTGTCTGGGTTGATGTGTACGAGATAGAGCGCAAACTGCGCGGCGAGCCGACTCCAGAGTACTGGGATTCGGACGAAGAGGACGAAGAGGACGAGGACGAAGAAGAGGACGAGGATGACGAGGAGACTGGCGATCGCTCGAGCCATGCGGTCCGTATCAAAGCCCCGGCTCGCAAGCGGAGACGCACCAAGGTCGGTAAGGAAAAGAAGGAGAAGACGAAGAAGCTGCGCCTTCGGGTCAAGGCCTTCGTCGAGCCGCCTTGTTGTCTCTGTCCCAACGACATTCCTGCCTGCGAAATTCTGTCCACCGACGATGATCGCAAGGCGCACAAGCTGTGTGCGTTGTACCTCCCCGAAACCTACATCGAAACCGTCAACGGCGAAGAAATGATCTTCAACGCAGCGAACATAGCGAAGGCTCGTCTAGAGCTCAAGTGTTTGTACTGTAGGTCGAAGCGTGGTGCTTGCTTCCAGTGCTCGCAAAAGAAGTGTCCTCGTTCCTACCACGCAACTTGTGCCGCCGCCGCTGGTATTTTCGTCGAAGAAGGCGACGTACCTGTGTTTGACAAGGATGGTGTCGAGTACAAGGAGCAGGCTTTTGAGTTCAGCTGTCGTTTCCACAGGACCAAGCGCGACAAGCACAAGGATGGCGAGATGTTGGACGAGGATACTCGCATCAAGCGGGCTGCAGCTGCCGTCAAGCCCGGCGACATGTGCCAGATGCAGTTCTTCAGGAAAGAGATCTTTGCTGGTGTCGTGGTTGAGAACCGTCAAGACGAGCAAACCTTGCTGTTGGACATTGTGCCCAATGGGTATGGCACCCGTCCTCACCAAGAGCACAAACAAAATGAGAGATGTTTACTGACGCCAATCAGTTCTCGCGTCGAGGTCGAGTGGAAGTGGCTGCTAGTTCCTGATGCTGCCGACTACCACCTGCCCAAAGCTTCTGCAAATGCCTTGCCAATGCCGTCTTCCAGGAAGGCCCAGGAGGAAATCAACGCGAAGCGCTCGACTGATGAGCCCCCCCGAGCTGGAGATATGTTTGTTGAGGGTCCGGCGCCTGGCAAGGACTATACCTGGGCAGAGTTCCACACGTGCGAGTCTGGCGAATGCAAGAACAGCGGGCAAGCCAAGGTCGACTTCGCGAAGGACAACCAAGTATGGCACTACTTGGGCCAGTCGTCAACCGAAGCAAAACCGCAATACACCGAGGATCCGCGAAAACCAAAGCACAATCCGAAAGCCAACTACCTGAGCAGCATTCCGAAGCCACCACCGCCTTCGCGGCCCCAGTATCACTCTTCCTTTGCAGCGACGCACCCAGCGCAAGCCAAGGCTTCGGCTATCGCAAAGTCAGACAAGCCTTACGTGTACAAGCCCAGAAAGCCAATCGACACGTTGCTCATCACGCCGTACACTTCCCAGAAATTTGCGCCGCCCAGCACTCCAGGCTCGGGTGGCATACCGCCATTGTCATTTGGGACCGACCCTCGGTTCAGCAACTCGAATGTGTACTCTGCGACCAGGTTCGCTCCGGTGTCGAATAGTCCACAACCGCAACAATCATACCAGCAGCCACAACAGACCCAGCAGCAGCAGCAGCAGCAGCAGCAGCAGCAGCATGATGCACAACAGCCACAACAGCCACAACAGCTGCAACGCCAGGCCACGTCACAATTCACGCCATTCCCGGCGCCGCCTCGACCGGCGCCGGCGATCAATCCAGCCTGGCTCTCAGCTCCACAAACCAATCCTACCACGGCGCAGAACACTCGGAATCTACAGGCTATGCAAAGGCAGAATTACGCCCTGCTCGTCGCACCTGCACAAAACCCGTTTCACAGGCCAGTTCCGCCACGAGCACATGCCTTCTCGTCACAGCAGCAGATGCAAGCCCGGCCACAAGTGCCGCAAACTCCAGTTCCTGTGCCTGCCTATGCACACATGCGCACATCCAGCCAAACTTCTGTCCAGGCACCTGGTCAGACACCTGTCCAGACTCCTGCGCAGGCTTCTGCCGGAGCACCTCCACAAGCCCCACTCCGATCCGTCTGGCAGGCATACAAGTTCTTCCAGAACTATCACAATAGGTAAGCTTCATAGGACACGCTCCATGATTTGGTATTATGTTCTAACGCAAGGACACAGGGATCCCTCGCGCTACAGGACACCATACGCACCGTGGGGCGGCTTCACCAACGGCTACGAAGGCGACCTGCGCAAACACTTGATAAAGAATTCGGAGGCTGCGCCCTTCAGCACGAATCAGGGCCACATCACTCAGGGCAACTCTTACAGCAACATGGACCACAGACGTCGGTCGAGCTTCAACATGGGCGGAGGATTGCAGGGACTGACCAGACCGCCATCGCACCAGTACTCCAACTCGGGATCCTCGAGCATGTCGCCTCATAACGGAGTGAGGTCTCCGGGCCCTTCGTATGCTTCGGCTATGTCGCCACCGCCGTTTCCGGGTCGAGGCATGGGGCATCAACGCACATCGTCAGTCTCTACTACAACTCCATCCCACCCTGCAGTAAGAACGCAGGCCGGCTCATCATCATCACAGATGACCAACAATGTGAATCAAATTGGATCTGGCATGTCAGGTCCGTCCAAGGGTGCTGCAAATGTAGCGGCGTTCCAGGAAACTTCAGGGGGGGATCAGTCGAGAGGGGCATCTATTCCCCCATTCTCACCGGCGGGTATTCCATCACAGCAACCAACATTCCTGAACACATCGCCACAACAGTCGCTTCCTCCAAGTCCTATGGAACTGGACCCAGATACCAACGAGTCGCCTGCCCAGCAACTGAAACAGCAACTCCGCAGGATATCCGAATCCAAGGAGTCCTCGCCCTTCGTTGTATCTGGTGGTGGAAGGCACACCCCAAGCCAGCGTCGGTTTCGCATTCCCTCTCAGTCTGACATTCGGTACGATCGGAGACCGTCCGAGGCTCTAGTCACTACGCCATCGGAGCTTGCTGCAAACGGAGTGGCCGTTCGCGAGTTTCCGGAGGCGCCAGTCGACAACCAGACTGTGCTCGAGAAGCTGATGTCTGACCTTAGAAGGGCCAGCACACAGAGCCAGGGCTTTGGTACTGGTCCGACTGGTTAACCTGGCTTTGATGCTCATCACCTTTCCCTTCTCGGTAATTTTCCTCCCATGAGTATATACAACGATACAAGTGAAAGTGGCGGTTGGGG
>JASMMZ010000005.1:1825674-1836081 GCA_038502455.1 Anisogramma anomala | reverse complement strand
GTGGGGGGGCTTGGGAGGCAACTTGGGTGAGCTGGCTCGGTGTCCACGGGGACAGGAACAAGTCCAACGAGATAGACCGCTTTGGCGACATTCATTGGCGCCCGGGCATGGGAGGCTTGGGAGCCGGGGCGTTTGGTCTTCACTGCGTGGTTTATTCTGACACCTATTTGTGAGTATGGATGGCGGGGCCGAACAATACACGGGATTGGGCTTCTCAGCAGCAACTCAGCAACTCCCGCACTTGCTCTTCGGGACGGAACGGAGTTAAAAACTGTCTTGTGCGATGCGTCTGGAGCATCAAGACTTCATATTCAAAGAAAGTCAACTGAGGTACAATCTTGCCCTGTCTGACGGACTGATACAGATGTATGAAACTGCCAACTTTGACCGGAGTTCACCCTCAACCCCTAGTTAGTCAGCGCCTTGTATCAGTTATGTCTCACAATGACATTGCTAGCTCCTAGGAGCTGCCGTCTCGGCTGTGTTCAGGCACGCTCAGGTCCTCGCAGGCTGTGATTCGTTCCTCGGGCCGCCACATCGACATTCAAGGAAGGTGGCACATACACTGACATCTATACTCAAGAAATGCTGCCCATGATTCCCGCTTTTCATGGAAGCTCGACATGGCGCTCCCCCGCTGGAGGTAGTCCATACGGCTGCGTATCCAAAAATACAAGGGATCCTAAGCAATAAGTTAGTTGTATATATATGGTCGATTATAAAGACATAAAAATTTGCAGCGGGTATTACTTTCTTTTTAACTAGAAAAACTTAATAGCTAACGGCCTAAGTTTATAATATAACCCTCCTTTTATTAAAAACCCGTTGAAATTACGGTATCCCGCCGGTTGAATATTAAGTACGGGCTGTATCCGTATAAGGTGCAGGCCGGACATAAGTCGGGCGCAGGCCGGACATAAGTCGGGCGCGGGCCGTATAACGTGTTTTTTAACGCGTTGTGTAATATATAAGCTGTATTAATCCCGGGCCGCCTACGTCGTATAACGCGTCTTTTAAAGCATTATATAATGTATAGGTTATATTAATTCCGGACGATTTACGTCATATAACGCGCCTTTTAATACGTCATATAACATATAAACCTTATCAATCCTAAGCCACCTACGTCGTGTAATACGCCTTTTAATACACTGAATAACGCGCCTTCTAATACGCTGTATAATATATAAGCCTTATTAATTACAAGCCTTTTAGGCTGTACAATGCGCCTTCTAACACACCGTATAATATATAAATCTTGTCGATCCCAGTACACCTACGTTTATAAAAACGGTTTCCTACCGTAATTTGTCAAACCTCCCTCTTTTTTCGTTTTTTTCCCACCAATCTCGTGTATAGATCTTTTGTCATAAACTTATGTAAATTAAATACGCCATCACTTACGTATCTTTTACAAATAGTTTAAACCACTGCTATTGCTACCTTTACCATCGTTGCCATTACCCTGGCGATCTTTCAGTTTGTTAGAGCAACCCTATTTCTTCACGTTATGTGTTGGGCGATCCACGTATCCCTCAATTCATATAGTCAACGTATTGCTGTTCATAAACCTTTCTAGGGCGCCGTTAAGGGTGACCTTAGTCATGGCATCGGCAGTGTTATTTTTAATATTAATTTACCGAAACTTATCGATTTCCTGGGCTTCTCATGACTCTCTTAACGCTATTACGTCTATTATCAAGCGTTTTTTATTAATCGTGCCTAGTTTTAATGGGTTTTCGTATAGGTTTCGGGAGTCAGTATATATTATTATAGGTATCGGTAGCAGTTCTAGCTATTTCGTGATAATCCTTAATGTGCTGTCAATTACTATATCGATATCAAAGCCTGCTATTATACCGTAGATTTTCGAAGCTAATATGCTTTGGGTTACGCGTTTGTATTTAATAGATGTTTGATATATAAGGTTTTTGGTAATCATAAATTTCCCTTTAGATCTATCTTTATTAACAAATATTATTAGGAAGCCGATTGAAGATGTAAGTTTAGTATTATTGGCGAATGAATCAGTCGCAAAAATAATTACTTTTGCCTTCATTAAATCTACAAATACTATATTGATTCCTTTTTTTATATAGTCTATTTGCTACTGAATCCGCTTATTTAACTTGTCAAAGTCTTCTTCTTATAAGTTTTGTATTTTTGTTATAATAAAAAGGTCGTATAATGTTTTCGGTTAATATAACGTGGCGATATAAGTTGCACGGGCCCTCTGCTTTAAATACTTTTGAAATTTCGCTTTGTTGGTTTTATCGATAATCGTTAAGCTTATGGCTTACCCCTTTTAATGAAAGCTAATGTAAGTGCCGCTTTTAGCCTTAATACTATGGATGCGTAGTAACGATTCGTTAAAGTCAAATTGTGTACCTTTAACCAACATTTTAACTGGTTTACATTTTTAAAGACCTAACTTTTTGATAGCACACTGTTTTGCTGCCACAAATCCAGTATCACTGAGGAAAAAGGTATTATTAGTTTACATGCCTATAATGCAAAAGTATTTTCCTTTTATAATTAATAGGCACGGGTTAAATATTAAAGTCTTTATATCAAGCCTGTTTTTAAATTACGCCTAATATGTAAGGAACTAGTAAACGCTTGCCTCGGCTATTCTGTATAAAGGCTTGATATATCGTATCATCATATCGGCCGGAAACCTATCCTTTAGTTATTTTAACAACTTCAATAGTATAATCCGCTGAAAATCGGTAATGGATTATGTATACGTTTACGTAATATCCCGACTATTAAATGTAAACCGATCCTTTACGCTAGCAGTCAAACTAGCAGCAATAACGAGGATTAAACGTTGGTTAATCTTTTAAATTGTAGGCAAGTAAGTGAAGATTCAAATCTTACTTTTATTACCATATCCTTAAGCAATAAGTCGTAACTTTTCGTATAGCAGGTCCGTGGTTTTGCCTTCAATTTTATAAACTATTTTGGATTTAAAAATAGTAACGTTTTAGCCTTTAAATTTCGTTAACGGCATAAATTGTATAACCCCCCGTAATAGGAAGCCTTTCATTTCTACTTAGTTACTTTCCTTAAATGACTTAACTAGTGTATTAATAATGCCTTCGGTATGAAGCTTAAATGCAAGTTCTCCGTCAGACTTTTCCTTTTAAGACACACACGCCGTTGTATATTCTTTATTGGACCTGTAATCCCTATAGTCCTCCTTTTTAATGCGTATCATCCTTTTAGGTAGTCGTCCACACTGTCAACGTTCCATTAGCTTATTAACAATTGGCTCCGAAGGATTGTATTAGTTCATTCGCTCGGCTTGGAGGTTATCGGCGTCAAAATCTTTATTAAACTTAAAGAGCTTAAGGGGTTTTCGGTACGGCTTAACCTATATAACTCAAAAAATTACAGGGCTATTAACAATTTTAACTATCACGTTCAAATTAGTAATACTTAAGATCTTATATGGTTTATCCTATTTACCTGGCTTGCACAACGTAAGAACTTTACTTTAAAAGTGAAGTAAAAGTACGTTTGTTGTTAAAGGTCCGTTTTTAGTCTTTAGGGCATTATTAACCTGATAACGTGCCGATTCTTTCCTTAGTTCTTTTAAGGCTTTATTGTATATCATAGCACGTTTCTGAGTACTTAACGAGGGTAGCGACTCAGCTGTTATACGTAGATAAGCCCCAAATACTAGAAAAGTTGGTACAAGTCCGTTGGAGCCAATAGTATAGTTAAGACCTTTTACCGCTATTTAAAGCCGTGTTTTTTAGTTTGTAAAGCTTTCGATTTCTAATATAAAGATATCGTAGGCTTTTCGTAAAAAGTAATATGCCTTTTCGACCTTGTTAATACCTTAGTAAACTTTAATAGAGACCTATTTATACTTAATTCCTATCAACTTTGTATTAGCTTAAAATTTTATCGTAGTAAAATTGGTATCGACGTTGTAAACTAACACGTCTGGTAAGCTAAAGTACGTATTAATTAATGAAGTACGTAATACCTTTTATGTTTTTTTACCGTAATGGTTTTAAGGAACTTAACGCCGTAAAAATCCGTAACAGAGTTTACAATGTATAATACTAACTTACCATTTAGATAAAATATGTTTATGAAAACTTCTGAATTAAAATCTCAATTTTCCTTTAATTGAAACTTAAACCTTAAAAGGGCTTAAAAGTATGTTTGGTAATAGTGGTAAAGGTGTTTAACTATCTCTATTGCTAACAAATCTTTTTTTCTTATGGCCAATTAGCTTTAAAACCTTGTAAAGTCTGTTAGTTGCTGGGTATTTAAACTTATAATGTAATTGACGAAGTTCTGCCTCCGTCAGGTTTAATACTACTGCCTTTAGTCCTTAAAGACAATACCAGATATGCCCCTACTTAAGACTAAGTAGGAACCTTTTGTCGGCTTTAACTTATATTAATTCGTTAATTTCAATGTTAACGTTAATGTCGAGATTACTCAAGTTTTTCAAATAAAAGAGGAAGGCAGTAGGGGATTTTAAAATGTGGAAAATAATAGGGCTAACAATAGTCTTAACCGTCGTTGATCCTATTAAAGATAGCTTTTTTCCAAGGCTAAAACCAACCTTAGCTTTACTCGCAGTCGCATGGTAAATTTTCGTAGTAGTATTAGTATCTTTTCGTAACGCGATGTATTACAAATAGCCTCTTATTAAGTACCGTACTACCTCTGTATCCGGCATAATCCTCTAAAAGACTTTCTTCGTGTAACGGTCTCAGATGGTAAAAAGATGTATAGGGTTAGAGTCTTTATCACTATGTCGGCAATAGGGGTTTTCACTTATAAAGCGGTACAAAAATATGTGGTCGATTAGTTATTGCGTTACTTTCGAGCTAGTGTCGATGCTAATACCAGTATCTTCGTGCTAGCCGATAGCCTTTAACTTGTTTTCTTCCTTTTTATTTCCACTCCCTTTAAATTTTGTTACTCGCTTAATGTAGTTTTAATTAAACATGGAGAAGAATTACGTATAATACATTACCTGTTTTGATTTACACTCGGCGGCAGTATAAAGTATTAACCAGCAGCCTTACTTATCGTAAATTCAACGTTTTTTAATATTTAATGTAAATTTACGTAGCCGGATTAAAGACCTGTAAGGGATATAAGTAAAGGTCCGGATTTTCCGTTAACCTTCCTAGTCGAGCCTTTCGTATCATTGATTAATATAGTACGAATAGGGTTTTTTTTCCCTTTGTCACTAAATTCCAGAACTTAGGGGTATATATCTATCAAGCTAGAAACCAGAGTAGTTACAGTCGCTAGCGAAGAACGTAGTTAGCTAGAAAAAAACCCTTCGCAGGTAGTATTAAGGCATTGGAGGGCGTATTCTAACTCTTTGTAGCCTGTAACTGTTTACTGGACCTGCTGGTGTAGGGTGCCTTTACTAGCTTCTATGTTCCCCATTACTTGTTGGCAAAATATTAGCTTGTTAAGTATCCAATTGAAAAGATCTATATTGCTTTCCGATTTTTTTTTATAATGTAACATATAAAACCACTTAATAATGTTTTAGTTGGTATGGTATTGGGCAAGATTAATATTGTATTTGAAGTGGACCTTGAGACCATTATAGATTTCGCAAAAAAGAAAAGTAATTCGTCAGGTACCAGAGGTAGTAATCTTCGACTTAGCCGGTAAGGATACTGAAAAACAAAGAGTAAAAACCTGGTAACTCAACTTTTATTTAACGGAAAATATTAAAGAATGTACGTAATTTGACTTCGAAGAGGTAATACAACTTATCATTATAATTTTCCTTTCCTCCCTAAATCTTAATGAATGTGGTGATGAGTGTATAGTCCGCATTCTTTATAGGAACGCGTCTAGAAGGAAAGGTAATATACTGGTTGTAGGAACTCTTTATATTTCTTAGGTAGGGAAAAGATTAAAGCTGTTATTGGTAGGCCAGATAGTTGCCTTTAACTAAGTTTGGAGGGAAAAAGCCAGTGGTCGTGATTATAGTAAGCTCGCGTGTAAAGCCGGTCTTCTTTTGATTTGGCTGCTAAAACTGGACGTGTTAAAAAGCTTGAGGGAAATGGGCTTGGGAGTTTCTATTACGGGAGACTTAGCGAAAATTCTCTTAGTGTTAAGGGATCCGGCGAGGTTCTTTCTTAATTGATTAATTTAAAGCGC
Organism: Anisogramma anomala; assembly: GCA_038502455.1. Taxonomy (NCBI): domain Eukaryota; kingdom Fungi; phylum Ascomycota; class Sordariomycetes; order Diaporthales; family Gnomoniaceae; genus Anisogramma; species Anisogramma anomala. The sequence goes on along the minus strand of JASMMZ010000005.1, from coordinate 1,829,922 downwards.
TAATATTAATTCCTTTTTTCGCGTTGAAAGCCCTTGCTTCACGCGTTTGGCCGCTGTTTAGGGCTTATTCTGCGCTATTATGTAGAGGTGCTAAATTGCCGAGTAGATTAATGTGTTTTTTATTGCCAGCACGTAAATATGCTTAACTTAGTTAAGAGTAAAATGGAGGTCCCCTGGAACGTGTGTATAAGCGTTAAGGTTTTTCAACACCTTTTCCCTTAGGCTATATATCTTAAGAATATTTCTTAAGCTAAGTTAACTCAAAAAGTGTTTCCGCCAATTTAGTAACGTTTCCTTTTAACACGAATATTCCTTGGCTTTTAAGTTCAGACTTTAATTTGGATTCAACGGCCTTTTATATTTCCTTTTATATGTTAATTATCCAGTTGTTGAAAAATTTACGAAATTTGTAAAATACGTTTTTGGAGTCTCCCTTAATGTCGTGTTTCAAGATAAAACAGCCTATGAAGTTGGTTAAATACTTTTTGGTTAAGCTTTAGTCGACGTCGTTTACCTAAAGATCGTGGTTATATTATTTAACGAAAGCTATCCCAAGGTTTTGAATTACTTCTTTCCAAGTAAGGTCGGTAATAACCTCAAAGTAAAGACTTGTGATAGCTATCTTAATGTTTTGGCTTGTGTAAAACGTATAGGGCGTATAGGGCGAGGGATTTGGTGATCTTAGGTGTAAGGACGTGGTAATATTAGGAGTAAGGACTTAGTGTTTTGGCGTGGAGTCGTGTGGAAACTTGGTAACTTAGCAACTTAGCATAAGGTCGCGCAACGTGGTTTTTTTTAGCGCAACTTAATGTTTTTGTTTAAAGAAACGAATTTGACGATTTAAATAGCGTAGAGAGTAAAAAAAGGTAAAGTAGGACAAAGGTTTAGTGTAAAGGGTAAGGTTAGAGGTTGTCATTAGTGGTAGAGGTCGAATGTTATTGTTTTGACGTAAAGATTTGGTCGTTTTTCTTATGGTAGTAACAATCGCAATAGTATTGACTTAGCCGTTTACCAACTTGCCGAACTTTAAGACTTTTAATAGTTAATTTTAACGTTTTTAAAAAAGATTAATCAATATTTCTTAGTATTTTTAAGTAGCAATACCGTTGTTTACTTCCGGATTGCCGTTGTGGACTGATGTAACCTAAAAAGTATTCTCTATTTTCCTACCGTTGTGGACTGGTGTAATACTAATAAAGGTCCTTTGTAAGAATCTTTCCTCTACCTTAGCGATAACGTAAAGTGTAATAACCAGAAAGTAACCTTTTCTTTTACTTAGCTAATCTGTGTTTAACCTAATAAGCACTGATTAGTGTTGGTAGACCTTTATCGTTGCAATGTGATCGATTCAAATCACTGTGGTCGAAGTAACTGGTGCTGCGTTGATATTGTTGATTGATGTGTAAGTTCCAAGTTTGGCAGACCGCCAGCCAGTCTGCACACTAATTTGTATGGCCAAACGCTTTGACTTGTGCCTCATTTTGAGGTGGGCACCTACTGCACTGCACTTGCAGTGCAGTCCTAAACACTACAGTCAATTTTCAGTACGTATAATCAACTTTACTACAAGTAAAGTTGACTTGACTATACTGCATTTGACTGCTATTCTAACAATAAACGATATCAAAATTTAACCGTAAAAGCTCTTTATTTACCCGCGTCTTATTAGTTGACCTTATATAGAAACGGAGTAACTAAACCGACGGAAAACGAAGTAACGACCGCATCCGTATCGATTACGTTATCTGTACATAAATTAATGTAATATAATCCCTCATATGCCGCCTAAAAAACCGCTTTTTTCGTCCCGCCCCATGTTATACGCCTTTGTCAGCCTTTTATAATACCCGCCCCGATTAAGGTTATTCGCCCTTATCGACTTCATTTAGTACCCGACTCGTTCTACGGTAATCGCTTTCGTTGGCGTCGCCTAATATCTGCCTCACTTCGTGTCATCCGGCTCCGCCAACCTCTTTTAACGTCTTGAGCGAATTTTAATAAGGGTTCTAACGTTATCAATGCCATCGTTCAGAAAATTAAAACGACGATAATGATCTTTTATAAGTAAAGCTTGGTAAAATTTGAGTCAAAATCGCCTTGTAATCAAATACTAATCCAAAAAGGCCGGATGATATATACTCGGTTTTATTTATAGTATTATAATATAATAGTACTAAATTTTCAGCACTTTCTATTAAAACCATATTATTTCCAAAGTAAAATTGACTTATTAGATGTACGCTTTTTTTTAAACGTATTCGTCGTTGACGTCGAAACACCAAGCTATTCTAAAAGCATATATCTTTTCATTTCTCTTTAAATTTACCTAAGGCTATAATACACTAAATTTTTTCCAATAACTCCTACTTCGGTTCATTATAGCTCCTTTACTTGACTAATATATAACAGATATAGCTCCGTCCTGTTTTTGTAGCTGAAATATCCTAAAAATCTTTTTTGGTATATACCCTTCCCTATGTCATCCGTAACGAAACCTCGTTCCAGACGTATATCGGATAAAATTTTCAAATAAAAAAGATTCATAACCGCGCGTTGAATCAAATTCACGTAAAATATAAGGTATTTTCCAAAAAAAAATTGAAACTGCATTCCACGGGTTCGAAACGTTAACAACACGGTATTAATTATATAATTAGTCGATTTTTTGATAAGAGCGATTGATTTTAATATTACGTCAACTAAACTAAATCTAATCGCCCACCTCATATCGTTTAACCAAGTTTTACCTAAGTCTAACCACCATTTATACGTATTATTAAATATATATTATCATCGCTTAAATAAATTCCGTACTTTTGTTTATAGATATATTAAAAATGTAAACAAGTTATGCCACCGAATCAGTGAATGAATTTATATTTTCGTTTACCTTAAAAGTAATAGCTTTTTTATATGTATTAATCATCCGATTCGAATTAAATCCGGTAACCGTCGATGTTTGGTTATTTAATACGAATTTATAAATGAGTAAATGTAATACTCAATTAAATTTCAAAACATTAACGATAATCCATAGGTATACTAAAACCTATTAATTGACCAGTTCTGTATCTCCGCTTATTTATAAGTAATATAAAGTTAACAAAAATTATTCAAGTTTTATCAAAAAACATAAGGTTATTTAAATAATTGTCGGTAAGGTCTCTACTTATTTCACGTAAAGTAAAAAGAGTAGAAGAGAAATCATAAGATTGGTATTGTTGTAGTAAATGATAGATAGATCCAGAAAAGGCATTCCAGAGAGTGCACGCTACGATTATGAGGTTATAAACCTCTAATCCAGGCAATGATCCTTTTGCCGTGCGCTTTGGAATACTCATTTCAGACCGTTCCATGCATGATTCACTTTGAGTCTTATAAGATTGTAGCCTATAGCGTGACACGTTATCGTACACTTTATAAGAATGCGCTTTATAATATATTACACTACCACTTAGCCTATATATACTAGATATAAGGCTATATAATAATATCCATATGAGTAATCTTTTTTTCTTTCCTTATATACCTATAGTCTAGTAACGATGGTGTAATTGTAACGATTCCGTATACGTAGTTCTATAATAATAGTATGGCTGTAATACAAATTATAAAGGTCTAAATTAGCATTTTCTATAGTAATAGTGTGGTTATGGTACCAATTACAAAGGTTAAAATTAATAATTTCTAGCCGCGATAGTAATTATAATAAAGGCTTGGTCAGTATAATTAATTGGTAACGATAGAGTTATTAATAACGCTTTTTATTATTTCCGATAGGGGTGGGATCACGTAGGTGTTATACAGGTAATTACGTAAAGTTAATGACTAGATTAAGTATTAGATTAGTATAAAAAATATATCGTTATCGGTTTAGATAAAACTTCATTTCTTTTCCCCTTTAAAAACACATACCAATAGTTAATGGAAATCCCCATTTCAACATAACTTAACCTTTATTTTAATTAATCAATTGAAACCGCTTCGATAAGTAAGTTACTTAACCAATACCTATATACTAACCTTAACTTTCAATAAATACCGCGTAAACACAGATTGGTTAAACGTTGTCTTGCGTAGAAGCGCCGTCGCGCCGCCGCCGCCGCCACTGTAGCTTCCATTACTACTATCGTTAATAGCCCGCCCTTATCAGGTATAATTTTATCTATAACCTTCATTCTCGCTGCCGCCGTTACCCCCCCTTAGTATCGCTTTCCCCTGACATTACCGCCTCCCCTTCAGCCCCGC